>JAQQSZ010017125.1:0-10869 GCA_028646595.1 Phalanger gymnotis
GAAAGAAAGAAGAAAGGAAGGAAGGAAGGAAGGAAGGAAGGAAGGAAGGAAGGAAGGAAGGAAGGAAGGAAGGAAGGGAGAGAGAAGAAAGAAGGAAGGAAGGAAAGAGGGAAGGAGGGAGGGAGAGAGGAAAGAAGAAAGAGAAGTAAGAGGGAAATGGAGAAAGAGAAAGGAAGGAGGGAAGAAAAAGACAGGAAAGAGAAAAAAAGGAAAGGAAAGAAAGAAAATGAAGGAGATAAAAAAGATCTTAATGTAGATTATAGTTATATATGTGCATTTGCATGTATGCATATACCTACATATATATATATATATATATATATATATATATATATATATATCATTAATATAATGGAGGACTGGCCATTGTACTCAGTCCTTACGAGTATATGCCAAGTACCAACATACTGTTGATGCAATTTACTTCCTAGAAGAGGCTGGAGAGCCCATTTCCAGGAGAATTGTGGTGACATGTAATGGAAGATCCTTGGAGAGTCTGAAGTGTGTGCAGGTAGATAATATATAACTGATTCCATTCTGCTAACCATGTGGCAAAGAGGAACCTTTTTGATTGGCATGGGGTGCATTCAAAAGATAATAGCTGACCAGAACATTGAATTTTCTTGGTTTTGATCACTTCTCTTTGTGAGATTTCTTTCTGGCTGATGTTTGGCATATGATAAAGAAAATGCTGTAAAAGAAAAGACCTCAAGCATTCTTCCTCAAAGCCAACATGTGGCCAGAGAACATAGGCCTCAGTTCTCTTCCTCAACATTTGTTCTTTAGTTTTAGAGTATGGATGCTACTCTTGGACTCCCAGACTTCAAACGACTTGCTCTCTTGACCTTTTGTAATTCACAAGGTCATAACCTATAACTCTTTAAATTAAAAATAAAGAACAAATGTCATATGTAGCTTTGATGGGGAGAGATCCTAGTGCTTTGCTAAACCACTATCTTGTACCATATGTCTGACATGACTAGGAAGAAGTCACACAAAAGGAAGTTATCAAACCCAACAGAGCCCAAAGTTCTGGTCATTTGGCACCTTCTGAATGTACCCCAAGTGAATCAAAAAGCCCCCACATAGTTAACAGTTATGCTTCCCAAGTCTTCAAGGTACTTCTATTACATGTTATCAAATTCTCCTGGAAGTAGGCTCCCCAGACTCTTCCACATGGAGAATCATATCGTCAGCATTCTATGCATGCTTAAGGACTAAGCTCAGTCACTAGTGCCCTGTTAAATTACTATTATATATAATTTTCATGTAGTCATCTCATACTATAGCATTAATGATAAATGTTTGACAAAAGACCACCATATAAAAATAATTACTTTTCACCTGTATCTGTTTCAAGGAATGAAGAAAAATTCCATGTAAGATCCTCCATATTAAATCAGGTTGTGTTTGTCCTTCGTTCTTGAAGAGGACCATGACATCAGGGAAATGATGACATGACTTGCAGTTGACTTGGATTTGAGTGAAGGAGGGCTATGCAAGGTCACCACCCTCATTTTCTCCTCCAGAGCCATCTGGCTTGATATTCACCAGGATGACTGGAGATAGCCCAGGATGCATTAGGAGACTCTGGCCCTTCCCGGCTAAGGTCTTTTCAGGTTCTCACTTCGAGTGAGGTAACGCCCATTCAGTGAATAGGCTTCTTTAAGAAGTTAATCAAGGGATGGCCTCTTTAATTAAAAACTCAAAAACAACCCCCAAAAAATCAAACTGGGAAGGGGAGACCCTCTGGGTTCATGCTGAAAAGAGAAACAGTTGCTATTTAGTATTTACATTCACTCTGTGCTAAGAAAGCAGGGACCTCTTGTCCAATCTATGAGTTCCAGAGTAAGTCGGGTTTAAGGCTTGGTTTTTGAGAAAGAAATCTAGCCAGTAAACCCAAAGGTAAGGAGGCAGCCATCAGCCATGAAAATGTACCTTCCTTTGGGCAAAGCAACCTCAGGAGACAGAGGCAGAGACGTATTAAATCAGCATACATTTTGATGCTAGATGACTTCAATGACAAAGTGGGAATACATGAGGATGGCAAGAAATATATTGGAAAGCACAGGTCAGAAATAAGGAATGAAAGAGTCCAGAGACAGAAGCTACATGAAAATTCCATACTTCCATGTCATGAATTCCTTCTTAACAGAAAAAGAAGAGTTTCTTCTTAAAAGAAACAGTAGCCACTGGATGCTGAATAACATTTCACAAAATGAAATTGCTTATATTCTAACAGACAGAAAGTTACTTCCTAATAATGTGCAAATCATTTTTGGATCTGTCTGTGTACTATCAGTCCTCCAACTTCTTAGAGCAAACATCAAAAAATTAAAAAACTAAAGAACAAAATACGCTAAAGATATGATTGAACTTTGAAATTGAAACAATCCTAACCTATGTGAACAAGTTATTAACAATGAAAAATATATAATGGACAAAATAAAGGATATCTACAATCCCCGTAATAATTTCATATAGAAGTTTAAATAACATAAATCAATTACTAAACCAAAGAAAGCAATGGAGCCTAAAAAGTGCCATTGTCAGCAAACATCTGACTTGTTTGCCAGGTGGCAAAGACAACAGCCAAAGGTAACCAAAGTTTAGAATAGAAAGTCATTTATAAAATCTCATAGAGAAAAATGATGGAAGATTATAAGTAATATTACCCTATAAAGCAGAGTGAAGCATGGAGGGCAAAACAAATGTAAAGAAAACTTGGTGAGGAACTCAAATAAGCAAAGTCCTCTCAAGGCCATTTGAGAATGAAAATGGAAGGAGGGTAAAAATGCAGGGAAAAACAGAAAAATCTTCAAAGATTTTTATTTGTAAAAAACAACCTTTTTTTATCCTCAAAAAGAGTAGCCCATGAATAAACATCAAAGGTTCAGATGCACTTACTGAAGCAGTAAAGAAGGCACAAAAAGAAAAAAAACAAACAAAAAACCAAACCAAACGAAATAAAACAAAGATGAGGAAAGCAGCGAGATTTGACCAAGTATATATAGAGGAGAGCCATGCTGGAAGTGACACAGTTGTATGACGGCATTGAAGCATTGATTCACAAGGTTTCTAAAGAAGGAGAAGACACCAAAGAAGGTACCATGAGAAAAAAACAACCACAGAGCTTATTTGATACCCCCCTAGCAACCAAGAAAACCTAAGTTACTGAATTGTACACCTTATTTCCTATCTAGATAACATTTTTATGAGAATCATTTGTACATGCATCAACAGCATCCTCAATGAAGTCATTAGTTTGGAACAGGCAGGATTTCACAAACAATATTCCACATTGGACCACATCTTTGCTATCACACGGTTGAATAAATAATATAGAGATTATAAGATCCCACTGCACCTTAAAAAGTATTTGATTTGATATAGCAAAATGCCTTAGTAAAGACTCTCTTTCAGAAAGGGGCTTCCCATCAACATATCAAAAATCAATCAAGATTCTTCTAAAAGATAACATCATTTCAGAGAAACCTGGGGAGACTTTTGTGAACTGATTCAGAATGAAGGGAGCAGACCTAGCAGAACAATTTATATTATAAGAACAACTGTAAAAATTGTGTACAAACAATTTGGAAACACTTAGGAACCCTGATCAAAATGCAATGATGAAGCATGATTCCACAGGTCAGGTGATGAAGAATTCTTCCCACCTCTTGAAAGATGAGTGATGGGCTTAATATGTAAAATGAGACACAATTTCAGACATGGCTAAGGTAGAAATTTGTTGGTTGATCATGCATACTTGTTGCAAGTTTGGGTCCCTCCTCCCATTTGGAAGGTATATGAGAAAAAAATACATGCTTAAAAATTGAAAAAGAAATTAAGACAACAAGAATTATCTTGTTTAATGACCATCTGATCACAAATATCAAACAAGCAAAAACAGAATTGTATGCTTGTCAAAGATGTTTGCCACTGTAACAGAGAGCATACAAAGCAAATTCAGTTATTTATGGATAACATTTGGCTGGTTGCATCGGAATCTGGAACATTGAAGAAAACTCTTGCAATCATTCACATACGAAAAAGAAAATGGATGAAGAATGCCTATTGCCCAAATTATGACATACATATGCAAAATAATAGAGCTTATCCATCAGCATATATGTATATGTATTCATGTACATATATACGTATGTGTGTATGCGTATATGTACATAACAGAGAATACAAATAAACAAGTTGTGCTCAGAATTAAACAGCAGGAAGAGAACAGGCTAGATTGTTTTCAAAAAATTGTGACATTCCTTTAATGACCCCAAATTTCTTCTTGAAATAAATATATATTAATATTAGTATTTATTATGAATATTCTACCGTTATTGTTATATAGCTATGAAACACAGACGCAATAGTCTTTGAAGAACTGAAAATGAGTATCACACAGAGGGCAATGGAGAGGTGTGTAGTGGCTGTGAGTAGGCTGCAACATAGAGCAAACAAAGAACCTTAAGAAAGAACAGGAGTAAAGAATTTCATCAGAGATATAAATGTCTGATTTAAAAAAATAAAAGATGGGATAGTTAAACAGTAAGGTCCTGGGATAACAGGTAGAAGGCCAAAATGTTCCATTGTATCTTTGTGACATCAGGAAAAATTGAGGGTTTAGCATCAAGGGTGGACATTTTGTGGAGAACCTAGGTGAACAATCAGACAAAAGTCGAACAGGATGGGCATGCATAAGTTACTTGCAATCTGGAGAAAACTTCCAAATTGATCGTAACAGATCCATTTGAATATAATAGTCATCCTCAAATTCCCAATCCATTCAAAAGTGGTTTTTAATTTTTTTTACTAAAAATCTACAACATGCCTTTACCTCAGTTCTAGTTACTGTAGATACAAGATCAAAGTAATGCAATTCAGTCCTTGCCCTCAAGGAGCTTAAAATCTACTAAGAGGAATATGGCATATAATGTAATTAATGTACCCTTGCGTCATAAGCTCCCTTCTGATACAAAAGATTTAGGAATCCCATGCTTCCTTCTCTGGCTCATTGGAACCACCCAGTTAGAACTCGGGAACATCAGTATTTTGTAGTACCCCAAGAGTAGCCAGCTAACAGTTCTCCTCATAAATACTCAAGCTTATAGAGTTCAAAATATAGACCAGTCCTATTTTCAGACTAAAAGACTCACATCAGAACTCAAAGATGTATACAGTCTCTATGCCTGATACCGTCACTTTGGGTGAGTCTTTGGCAGTGGGGAATCCTGGTTTGGTCCTTCACATCAACCCGACCACTTCTGAGTCCCCTTGTTTTGTACCATATTGCTCTGCCCTCCCTAAGAGCTCTAGAGAGTTGGTTGCTTATTCCCTTTGCTTTCTGTCCTCTGGATTTGGCAGCTCCTCTCAGCTAACAACAGATGGTGGTCTCCCATCCTAATTTTCACTATGTCTTATAGTTTGAAGAAAACAAGCAATAGGCTTAGGCTTTTTGGTTGTGAAAGAATAGGAGTAGACTTAGTATGACTGATGCTGCAGTGAACAAAGAGTACCAAACCCTAAACTATATAGGTTCTCTTTTCTTGTCTTCTTAACAGAGTAGAGACAAAAAAAAATTTAACCAGGTTCAGTCTCTGTGAGTGATTTAGAGGATAGGGAAGGATTTGGGAGATGTAAATTAATTCTTTACATCCTTAAATATAATTTCCCAAGGATCACATGAGTCATAGTTTCAAGAACAGAAAATGACCATGGAGTCATTGACTTCAACCTCCTTAGCCTAGATAATCTGGGGCATGATTTTTGATAAGCTTTCAGAAAGCAGAACAAGAATTAAATTTGGGATGCAATGTTAAGACAGTTAGTTCCTTAAGTGTTACCAGGGATACCCTCCCAATACCCACCCAACCTACATCAAATTTGTCACTCTATATTTTAAGTGATAGTCCAGAAATCTGCTGGTGTTAACCCTTCATTTAACAAATGATGAAACCAAAATCCAGGAAAGAGAAGTGACTTTCTCAAATTCAACGTGCACAACAACTCTCAAGGGACTGGAGTTGTGCCCCATGCTTTCAGCCATAGAAAATTAGGACCATCAAAAATTTGACCCTTTTATTTTCCTTACATCTACTCATTTACAAATCAATAATAGTTCAAGACAATGATGCCCCAGGTTCACCAGGCAGCAGACAAGCAACCCCATTCCTCTTCATGTTGAAGAAGAAAGTCCAATCTGAATCTCAAGAACAATATGAAGAAGGAGCAAACATCCAATCCAATCTTCCAAAAAAACAGCTTTGTCAAAAAATATTCTCTCCTCTGACTTACATGCCATTAATCAGATCTCACTCCCTTCTCTCCTCTTCTCTCAGGAGACATGCAACAAAGCAGACAGCACAGTCCCATTCCTGAATTGCAAAATAAAAGGGCAACAATCTATCCATGGAAGGAGGAACCTTTGACTCTCAGCTCTCATGTCAACGCTTGCTGTTCATAAATCATTATTTTCTTCTTCTTGCAGGAGAAAAACAATAAAAATTAAATAGATGAGAGAGCAATGTCTGGGCACCAGTTATAATAGAAATGGCAAGCATCTAAGTAGGCACCAAATAAGCATAAGAAAGAATCTGATTGACTGGATCCTTACAAATCTAATCCAAAGGACTTTAAACTGAAAAAGAAGAGGGAAGAAGAAAACTGCCTACATAAATCCGTCAAGCTAGCTATCATAGAGTGTAGGAAGAGGACACTGAAAAATCCACAGAAAACAAAAATCCAAAAACAGTGACAAAAATCCATGCCTATGCACAAAGGTACAAAATATGGGTAACATGCAGGGATTCTAATTTATGGTGGAAAATTAGACAACATTTATCACTGAGACTTCATTAGATAGCACCCTGTCTGGCTCTGAAAGACTATTGCTCATTCAAAAGAAATCAGATAAAGGGAGCAGGGGAGTACAGAGTAGTATCACATATTTTCAAAAGGAGGAAGAGTCAAGTAAAGAAACTATAATTCTGAACCTGATTCTCACCAATTAGGTGGAACTGGTTGGTAAGGGGGAAATGATAAAAACACTTGGAAGGAGGTGACCACTCCTTCCTAGAGTTCATGATAGAGAAGGAAAAGACAGCCAGACATTGTCTGAAATGGGTTTATATTAATAGAATTATTAGGCTGGAATGGTTACATGTCAGTTTGGAAGGAGGTCTCCAACAGAATGCCCAAGTAAACAATTTGACCCATTTTTAACAATGACTTGGATAAATGGATAGATAATATGCTCATTATGTTTGGAGATACTAAAAGGCAAAAAAAATAAAAGGATAGCTAACATGTTAGATGATAATCACTATCCAAAAAGACTTTGACAGGCTAATTTGAGTAATATGAAATGTAATAGAGATAAATGTCAACACTCACATTTGGGTTCAAAAAATAAACCTGAGAAGTCCAAGATAGGAGAAGAGTGAGTAGACCAAAGTTCATCTGAAAGGTACACTGGGATTTAAGTGTACAGCAAGCTCAATATGTTAACAGTGTTAACTGGTTATGACAGTCAGAAAAGCTAACTAAATCATGGCCTGCATTAAGAGACATATAACGTTCAGTCAGTTAGTAAGAATTTATAATTAATATTAATAATAGTTAATAATTATCTAGCACTTTAAGTCTTGCAATGCAATTTACAAATATTATTTCATTTTATCCACAAAACAAGCTTGAAAAGTAGTTGCTGTTATTATTGCTATTTTATAGGTGAGGAAACCAAGACATCATTTAAGTAACATGACCAGGGTCACATAGCTAGTATGTATCTGAGACTGGATTTGCATTCAGCTCTTCCTGACTCCAGGTCCAACCTTCTATTCACTATTATACCTATTAGCATATCACTCATGCTATTATTAGTTGTTTATTATGTGCCAGGTATTAAACAAAGCATTAGGGATAGAAAGACAAAACATAGTCCTTGCCTTCAAGAAGTTCCTATTTTAATGGGGAAGACAATATGCAACTGTGTACAGATTAGATACACACAGAGGTGACAGCAGGTAATCTCAGAGGAAAGGCATTAGCTCAGCCTTGGGGGGTGGGATGGTTAGGAAGAGAGGAATGAAAGAGGCCTCTTGCAGAAAGTGAAATTTGAGCTGAAGCTTGAAGAAAGCCAGGAAAGCCAAGAGATAGAAATAAGGAGGGAGAGAACATTCTAAGTACATGGTACAGACATTGAAAGGGTAGCTAGGTTACCCAGTGGGTGGTGCACCAGGCTTGACATCAGGAAGACTCAGTCTTCTTGAGTTCAAATCCAGACTCAGATGCTTGGAAAAATATGAAGGGGCAAGGTTGTAAAGAGATTTAAATGACAAACGAGGTATTTTTTTATTTGAATCTGAAGGTAATAAGGAGTTTTAATTGGGGAGGAGTGGAAAAGTATGATGCAATCAGACCTGAGCTTTAGAAGAACACTAATAGCTGAATGAAGGCGGATTGAGCTGGGGAGAAGTTTGAGACAGAGACCAACCAGTATTCTGGAATGGGAGCAGTGTGAATGGAGAGAAGGGGATGTATACAATAAATGTTGTGAAAATAGAAAAAGTCAGATGGTAGCAAAACAGAAGGATGAAGGATTATACCAAGATTGTGAGAAAGGGTGACTGAGAGGATGGTAGGGACCTTCATAGTCATGGGGAAGTTCAGAAGAGTGGAATGCTTGGAGAAAAAATGAGTCTTCTTTTGGACATGTTGAGTTTGGGATGCCTATCTGGTGCTATATGTCCAAAATGCAGTTAATAGTGAGAGAATAGAGCTTGGGAGAGAAGTTACGGCCAGATATGTAGATCTAATTGTAGTCAGATAAGAGAGGAAGTGGGAGAAATCGGTATCCAACCATAAGAGTGTAATAGTATCCAATCACTAAGCCAACAGAAGAGAGTGCATACAGGTGTAGAAGGTGATCAAAAAAGGTGTCAAACTTGAATGAACTGATGCTGAGTGAAGTGAGCAGAATCAGGAGAATATTGTACGCAGCCACAGCCATGATGTGTGATGACTAATTTTGATAGACTTAGTTCTTCTTAGCAATGCAAGGATCCAAGACAACTCCAAAAGACTCATGATGGAAAATGCTATCCACATCCAGAAAAAGAATTATGGAATCTGAATTATGGAAGCACTAAGTTTTAGCGCTTCCAAAGTGGTATGATCCAGGGGGAGGCCTATTCCCTGTCCTCCTGCTCTTCGTTCTTATCCAGGAGTGATAGGACCACTGCTCCCTCATTACTGGGACTGCTCCTCCTCTCTCTACACTGTAACTGTGATCCGGGACTGGTCAAGCAACAGAGCTGACAGATGACTCTCTCTTCTGCTCACAGAGGTAGAGCAGGGATCTCCTGAAATCTCTTTCTGACCAGGTGTTCAGACTGCTCCCTACCACTGCTGCTACAACCACATCCCACAGCTGGTACCACTTTTGCTGCACTGGACTCCCAGCCAGCCCTACCCCAGTGTCCTCAGACCTTTCTTTCTGTCTTCCCAAGCTTCTTTGCCTGGGCTGGAAAAAAATGACTCCCTTTTGACTTTTTGTTGGTTTTCCCACTCAGAATTTGAAATGTCACTTTTTAAAGTTGTAGAGTGGGGTTGTTGAGAGAGATTGGCAAAAATGCTGGCTTCACTCTACCATCTTTGCTCTATCCCAAGATTGAAGATGAGAGAGTGGTTCTTATAGTAGAGACAATCTGCAGGACAAAATCATATGAGAAAGGATCAAGGATGCCTATAGAGGAATTTACCTTAGCAAGGAAAGAGACTACATCTTCATGAGAAACAAGGGTGAATGGGGAGAGAGTGGGGAAAGGTATCTGAGTGATGTGAGAAGAAAAAGATGGAAAAAGAGGGACCCTTTAGCAAATGGCCTTATTTTTTTTAAAAAGTAAAGTACAAGTGAGGTCATTTATTGAGAAAGCGGGAAGGAGGTACTATGGAAAATTTGAGAAGGCTTAAAAATGTTTGGAAGAGCTGCTTTGGTGAGTTACATAATGAATTTATTAATAAAGTATAAAAGAATTGTCTTGCTATAGTGAGGGCACAATTGAGATTGTGTAACATAAATTTGTAGTAGATCCAGCTCTGTTTAGCAGCATTTGAATAGGACCAAAAGCAGATGCTAGGAGTGATCCAAGGGTAAGGGCACACAAGAGATTCAAGTATAGTGAATTTAGTTGTGTGTTGTTGTGTTTGTCCTTTGCCCTCCAAGAGGACCATGACATCAGGGAAATGATGACATGACTTGCAGTTGACTTTGATTTGAGTGAGGGAGGGCTGTGCAAAGTCACTAGCCTCACTTTCTCCTCCAGAGGCATCTGGATCCAGTAACCTGGTAGTCAGAAAGATGACTGGAGATGACCCAGGATGCAATGGAAGATCCTGGCCCTTGTAGGCTCAGGTCTTTTCATGTACTCACTTAGAGTGAGGTAACACCCATTCAGTGAAAAGGCCTCTTTAAGAAGTGAGTCAAGAGATGAACCCTTTATTTATAAAAAAGAAAAAAACAATAATCAAACTGGGAGGAGAAGACCCTCAGGGTTGCTGTTCCAAAGAGAAACAGTTACCATTGACATTCACTCTAAACCAGGAGAGCCCAAAATACAAGCCTTATGGAGCTTGGGCAGGGGCCTATTGTGGTCCAAACTATGAGCTTCACAGTGAACTGGGTTTAAGTTTTTGAGAAAGGAAGGAAGGAAGGAAGGAAGGAAGGAAGGAAGGAAGGAAGGAAGGAAGGAAGGAAGAAAGAAAGAAAGAAAGAAAGAAAGAAAGAAAGAAAGAAAGAAAGAAAGAAAGAAAGAAAGAAAGGAAGGAAGGAAGGAAGGAAGGAAGGAAGGAAGGAAGGAAGGA
>JAQQSZ010017126.1:0-10869 GCA_028646595.1 Phalanger gymnotis
GTGCTAGGATTAAAACCAAGAATCACCTACCCAGCAAAACTGAGTATCATGCTCCAAGGCAAAATATGGATTTTCAATAAAATAGAGGACTTTCAAGCTTTCTCAATGAAAAGACCAGAGCTGAATAGAAAATCTGACTTTCAAACACAAGAATCAAGAGAAGCCTGAAAAGGTAATCAAGAAAAAGAACAAGAAAAAGAAATTGCAAGGGACTTACTAAAGTTGAACTGTTTTGTTCACATTCCTACATGGAAAAATGATGTGTTTGATTCATGAGACCTCAGTATTAGGGTAGCTGAAGGGAATATGCATATATAGATATAGATATAGATATAGATATAGATATAGATATAGATATAGATATAGATACATAGATACATAGATACATAGATACATAGATACATAGATAGATATAGATATATAGATAGATATAGATATAGATGTGTGTGTATGTATACATATGTATATGTGTGTGTGTATATATACATGGGGGGCACAGGGTGAGTTGATGATGAAAGGATGATATCTAAAAGAAATAAAATCAAATTAAGGGATGAGAAAGGAATATATTGAGAGAGGGAGAAAGGGAGAGATAGAATGGGGTAAATTATCTCGCATAAAAATGGCAAGAAAAATCAGTTCTGTAGGAAGAGAACAGAAGGCAGGTGAGGGGGAATGAGTGAATCTTGCTCTCATCAGATTTGACCTGAGGAAGGAATACCATACATACTCAATTGGGTATCTTACCCAGGAGGAAGAAGATAAAAAAAGGGGGATGATAGAAGGGAGGGCAGATGGGGGAGGAGGTAATCAAAAACAAACACTTCCAAAAAGGGACATGGTCAAGGGAGAAAATTGGATAAAGGGGGATAGGTTAGGAAGGAGCAAAATATAGTTAGTCTTTCACAACATGAGTATTGTGGAAGGGTTATACATAATGATATGCATGTGGCCTATGTTGAATTGCTTGACTTCTTAGGGAGAGTGGGTGGGAGGGGAAGAGGGGAGATAATTTGGAACTCAAAGTTTTAAAAACAGATATTCAAAAACAACAAAAAAAAGTTTTTGCATGCAACTAGGAAATAGGATACACAGGCAATGGGGCATAGAAATTTATCTTGCCCTACAAGAAAGGCAAGGAAAAGGGGATGGGAGGGGAGCGGGGTAACAGAAGGGAGGGCTGACTGGGGAACAGGGCAACCAGAATATACGCCATCTTGGAGTGGGTGGGAGGGTAGAAATGGGGAGAAAATTTGTAATTCAAACTCTTGTGAAAATCAATGCTGTAAACTAAATATGTTAAATAAATTAAATTTAAAAAAAAAACAAAAAAAATTTACAAACTTTTGTCTAATACAGAAAACCACATATGCCATACCTTCTAATCAACCTTTACAAACTGCATGAGAATAATGACAAGATAAGCACAGAATAAAGAATATCAAGTTATAATTGTTTACAATAGCTTACTTGTATGAGTTAAAAATCAAGTGGTTCTTTAAAGATAAGATTTGGCAAACTATAAGCTTACTTAATTAAACAATAATTTGGCAGCATGCTTATTCAACAAACATGCTGAACAGAAATAACGTGTAAAGTCATATGCTAGGTACTAGTTAGGTATTATGATAAATAGCATGATGCCTGCGCTCAAATGAAAAAGCAAATTGAAAAGCACTCACACACAGCAGACCCTTAATAAATGCCTGTTCCCTTCCCCCTTGAGGAAGTTTCAAATATAATATACAAAATGTATAAGATAAGTAGCAACAAAGGTTAGGAAAGGTTGGAGCAGAGAGAGGATCAAGGAAGGCTTCATGGAAGATCTACCATTCAAGCTGAGAAGGATTTAAATAAGCAGAGATGAGGAAAACGCATTTGAGGCAAAAAAAATGCCATGAACAAAGGCATGGAGATGAACACAGAATGTGTTAAGAGAAAACTGAGTCACTCAGTTTGTGGCATCATAGAGATGAAGAAAGAGTGGTGGGAGAAGGATGAGAAGGTAGGCTGCAGCCAGATTGTAAAAAGCTTCCAATTCCAGGCTAGTGAATTCATAATTTATTTAGCAGGAAAGAAGAAAACAGTGTAGATTTTGAGGAATGGAATTTATATTCATAGGTATGCATTGAAAAGGTAACGTTTACAGGATGAAGTTGGTGGGAAGGGAAATATAGTAGAAGGTAGGCACATAAGTCAGGAGACTACAAAAGTCCAGGCAATAGACAATGAAGGCCTATCCTAGGAGGACATAGGGAAGATATTTTCTAGGTAAAATAAAAAAGACAAAGGGAATGAAGTAGAGCCATTAAAAGAAACAAAAACGTCGAGGAGAGAGAGATGGGGTATAAAAGACTATGTTGGTCAGTTTTACATAACTCTTTTCCTTTGTTACAAAACATGCAATTTTTTTGGGGGGGGTGGGAGTGGTTACAGATTGGGAACTAGCCATGGGGTTAAAGAAAAGCTTCAATAAAATTTTAAAATGAGCTTAAGTAATTTTAAGACATCAAAAAAGCATCTTCCGATGATCAAAGTCCTAATACCACACAGTTCTTACTTTCCTACATTCTTAATGTTAATTTGAAATATTAAAATGTATAGACTCAAATTTTACATCAAACCAAGAATTTCCTATAATTCTTCATACCTTAATTCCTTTAGCTAGTTTCCACTTTTTTCCTTAAATTAGACTACTAGGGTAAAAAATCTACTTTAAAAATTGCAAAAATAAATTCCTACATACAAGTATATCTTATCCTATAGTTAATATTTTTAATTTATAACACATCCACACTAAGAGGGAGGGATAAGCTAACTATTTTCTATTTACTATAACCCTCCCTTCTCTCCCAGCCTGGCAATGCATCCTAAGAATTCCTGGGCCTTGCCATATCCCCTGCAGCTGAAACCTCCTACATGTGCAATCTCTTTCAATTAGCATGTGAACTCTTAGAGAGCAGAGACTGTCTTCTTTCTCTATTTGTACCCTCAGCACTTAGCTCATAAGTGTTTAATAAACGTTCTTTCATTCATACTATCCACCCACATCTCAATCTGATGATATCTCATGATGGTGTGATGGTGACTCAGTTCTTGAAAGCTATTACATTAAAACAAATGATTTTGCCCCCAGAAGAATGTAAGCTCCTTGGGGGTGACATATTTATTTTTGTCTTTGTATTCCTAACACAGAGTGGGTGCTCAACACATGCGTGATGAATGACCTACATCAAGAACAGATAGGTCAGAAGACCTTTTTTCCCCACTGCATAAGAACCAAGCCCATTGGTTCTTATCTTTAGGCCTTATCTTTAGTGGCTTAAAGAATTTAGGAGTATGAGGTGAAGCACTGTAGCTGGCCTTAACACATGGAAAAGGTTGAGGGAAAGAAGTGATCTACAGGAAACAGGTCCAAAACCATAATGATAATTACAGATCCAAGTCCCTCAAATCAGCAGCAATGATGTCTTCCTGGAATATTAGAACACAAGCTAATACATAGACTAAAGATTAGTGTCAAATCCTCTTTTGACTGTTAGAGAAATATAACTGCTATCTACTTTGATTTGTCAGTTTTCCAAAGGTATTCTAATGTTCTTTTTTTCACATTAAACAATGAAAGGACAAATACAACAGATCTCACCCTCCCAAAAAAGAATTAAAATATATTAAGTGAATAAGTCAACCATTTATAAACTAACATTTACTTTAGAAACATTATTAAGCTAGAAGAGAAATTCAGCCTAAATAATCTACACAGGGAAAACTGAGTAGAGGAAGATTATTCTGTGGTAGGAAGCTGGTAGATGAAGAATACCTATTGTTCTATGGTAGGAAGTTGGATACATGTATCTTGGACATATACTACAGATGGCCAATGAACTATGCCCATAATCGAACAGGAATAAAAAGTAAGTTGAAAGGCATTTGGGAAATTGAAAATCATTCTCAACGATGCCAAGTTTTTCCCTAAAGCAAAAACCTATTTGAACACAAGTATTCTTATGACTATGAATAATAATAATAATAATAATGGCTAATAAAGCACTTTACAAATATTATCTCATTTGGTCCTCACTACAATCCTGGAAGGCAGAATTTTACAAATGAGGAAATTAAAGTTAAGTAACTTGCCCCAGGTCCCACAGCTAATTAATGCCTGAGGTGGTATTTGTACTATGGTCTTCCTGACTTGAAGTCTAGCACTCTATCCACTGCACTACATAGCTACCTAGATAACACTGCAATGTCAGAAGAACCAAAATTGCAGGTCATCCTAAGAGCTATGGAAAACACACGGTATGCATAAACAAGGTACAGCAAATTACCAAGGATGAGGTATAACTAGAAAAAGAGTCAGGCTGATTACGTAGTGTGAGCAAAAGAAAACAAACTGGACACCTCACATACTACGCTGGTAGGCATGTTGTATAGAAAGACCTAAAGAAAGGCCTCCAACATAGTGTGGTAAGCCCTCTTGGAGATGAGAAGACATGTTTGGATTATGACTTCTATTGCTTGAAAGTCTACCCAGATCAACCTATTAGAAATCTACTAAAGAATAAAAATTTCCTCTTTTATATTCTTCTTAAGTCATAACCTAGATCCATGTTCTCAAAGCATGTTCAGATATAAACTGATGATAACAAAGGTAAAGTGACAATGTTTTCAAATTAGGATATATTTATTATCTTTAGAGGATCAAATCAAATATTATCTTAACAGGGGTATATGTAAGTGACCTGTACACCAAAGCAGCCATCAGTGCACTCAGAGATATTAAAGTAAATTATTTCTTTGAGGAAACTTGTGAAATTCTAAAGTGATCTACCTAAAAATTGTAGGCAATCTTAGTTGTTCCATCTGGGTTTGAAAGTTAATACTTTTTCAAGCAACTGGGACATGAATTTTGTTTCAGTTTCTACTAATGTTAAAGTAGATGAATAATAGTTTGGGCTAGATTATTAACACAGAAAAAGGAAATGAGCAAAATACATATATGTATACATATATACATATATATGTATACATATCAAATTGGAAAAAAAAACTTCAAACTGAAATCTCCACCTAAGTTGTTAATAATTACCAGAAAATTTTTCAATCAAAAAATGCAAGTGGTATCCTGAGGTGCCACTCTTACATATTAAATTGGCACACACATAGAAAGAGTTAAACAAAATACAAATTGATGATCCTTGGGTTGTAGAGAAAAAGGTACATTCATTCACTACTGGTGTAAATCCGAAATTTGTTAATATTTTTGGAGAACAATCTGGTAGTACACAGTAAAATTTAAAAAAAAATCATCCCTTTGACCCAATAATTTAATTGTTGCGAATACATCCCCCTAAAATGTTATCAAAAACAAACCCAAAAAATCTGTTTAAAGAATTTCACTGCAACTTTAGAGAATAAGTGCAAAAAAACTGGAAGTACCCTAACTACTTAATAACAGGAAAACGGTTAAATCAGGATGCATTAATTTAATGCAACATTTATATTGCTATTAAGACTGACAAGTATAAGGAATACAAAGAAATCTAGAAAGACATTTATGATATAATTCAAAGTGAAAAAAGCAGAACTAGAAGAATGAAATGTACATTAACTATGATCATAGGCAAAAGTGATTAACAATGAAGGGACGAAGAATCCTAATAGGAACTTAAAGAGAAGGACTAAAAGTATATTACTTTATACAACTGAAACTGACTAATTAGCTTAGTTAACTAATAAGCTTAGTTGCTTCTATTGATATTCAAGGTTAGGTTTCTAATTATTTTTTAATATGTTTTCATGTCACTTCCTTTTCAACTCTTATTTACAATACGCTTTAAAAGTCTTATCCCCCCCATC
Source organism: Phalanger gymnotis (assembly GCA_028646595.1). Lineage (NCBI taxonomy): Eukaryota > Metazoa > Chordata > Mammalia > Diprotodontia > Phalangeridae > Phalanger > Phalanger gymnotis. The sequence goes on from JAQQSZ010017126.1 coordinate 5,863, forward strand.
CTTCTAAACTGTAGTCACCAAACATCTTGGCAAAGTGCAACTATTTATATAATCTGAATACAAGAAATTAACTTTTTGATAGATGATCTCTAAATTTCTTTTCAGCGCTAAAATTTTATAATTCTACTGTACCTCTGTTCCTGATCCAGGTCCTGGAGAATCCACTTTCCTTTTCTTCCTAGGACCAATTGCTGCTAATGCTGTTAAGTTGGCATCCCTTTGCCTCATCTGTGCTAGCTCTTGTTGTTGCATCTGTTTTTGAAAAAGAAAAAGAAAATGTTAACTATAATTATTTATTATACATGTTACATAAAAATACAATACAAAAATATAACAAAACATACCTCCTTTGCCTTCTGTTTCAACCTAAGTTGTTCTGGATCTTCTTGCCTCGATCGAGACTGTATTTTGAAAAAATAAAAAGGGAAAAGGGAGGAAGAACGAGAAATTAAGTTGGAACCAAAACTTTTCCATTTTCAAAGCTCATATTTTATTGCCTAGAAGTTAGTTTCTCCTTTATATTCTTCATCATGAAACTACACCAATGGAGTCAACATGCACTTCACAGATGTGTCAAATGACCTTAATTTCTAGACTCAAGGACTTTTTAATGTGTCAGTAGTTAGAATTTTAGGGTTGCAAATTAGAAGGGGAAAGAAGCCTCTCTGAAAACATCAACAGAAATGAACACTGTTTGGTGCCAGGGGATGCAAAAGAGACATAATCCTTGGCCTAATGAAATTTAATAAAATTTTCTTACTGGTCATTTTAAGATATTAAACACAATTCAATCAGAGTCCTATGAACTAAGCATAAAATTTGTGATGAAGGATGAGAACCATGTTATAGCAAACTTTTACTATTCTTATGAAATTTGGTAATATGATTTAAATTGTGTAGAATCCAAATTAACTAAATATTATTCAAAAAGCTTTGTAAAAATTAGGTTTAATCAACCTGGGGGAATTGTCACTTTTTTCTAGACCAAAATGCAACCCTTAGCACAAAAACTGAACAGCTGAATCAAGTCTTCTATAGAACTAGAAAAGCATCCTAGACCTAGTAAACAATTAAATAATGCTGATAATGATGCACAAATCAACACTTTAAAGACAAATAAATCATAGGATAAAACCCAAATTCAGAATCTTGTCTTCGCCAAGGGTGACATTTTGTAGGTTTATTTTTTTGTTTTATTCTAGGACTGAAGAACAGGAAAAACTGAGATTCACAATGTAGCTCATATATTTCCATTTGCTTATAGAGTTTTATATAGTATCTTTTATTTTTTGGATAATCCAACATTAGAACCTTGAAAAACTCAAGAAATATTAAATTTAAGTCACTGTTCTTTGGGATAGAACTCTTAGGATTCCTAAATTCCTCAATGGAAACGTTTCAAATGAAACATACCCAGTTGGTCACTCAGTTCACATGTAAAAGAGGCAGGATTTGAACCTGAGCCCTCTGCTTCCAAAGCCAGTAAAGTGGCCTTTACACTGACTTTTCTGAAGGAGAAATAAATGGCCCCTGCAGCAAGAGCCAGCAGAATCATTTAATTTTGTTAGCTCTACAAATCCCATTGGGTCTGAAATCCTAGCACTTGCCTTTGCCGCTCGCATTAAAATTTCTCTCTCTTGTTCATCTTTCCTCTGTTTTTCAATTTGATCAAGCTGTTCAAAGAATTTGAGCTGTGCCCGGACATCACTTGCCTGTTCATATCTTTCATCATCCTACAAGAAAAGCAAAAGTACTCTTTATCACAAGTTTGAAAATATAACATGTAGAAGCTTGCACAACACATCTGAACAAGACTCCATGTGACTAATATTAATTCCCTTCCATGACCTTTTTCTAGAGTTCATTTTTAGTCATCAAAGCAAACAGGACCTGTTCTCTAATCTCACTAGGATATGACTTTTAAGTATAACATTAAATATCAAGAAAGTAATATCTAATAGAAGATAAAAATTGGATATCACCATTTGAGAATCCTTCTTCTTTACAAAATTAAACTAAGAAAAATAAAACATGAATGTTTACTATGTGAATATTAACTAGAGTTCACAATGTTTACCTATTACTAACTAGCCTTAATTGCTACATCACCTCCTAAAAATGGTAATTCTTATAATTTCTGAATGCAAAGTTATGTTTTGATGTTTTAAGAGTTTTATGGTGCTCAAATTTATATTTTTCAATGTAGGTGATATTTTGGTTCAATGAGTAGATGAAGATGGGCGTCATGGTAATCTCTTCCAATCCTCCACCAATCAGGGAAAGGCACATAGGAAAAAGCAATGGGATATGGGATGTGTAAAGAAAAAGAAAATGTAACAGCTGTACAGGTGTCCCTATGTCTAGCCAGTCATCTCAGTATGTCAAGCCCCTGGATATGGAGTCTTTTGTCCTGTGTGGTGACTAGATTGATTTGACTATTTTAAAAAGATATTTAATAATAGCACAAAATGATCCTCTAATTTCCAAAGCAGTAGTCTGTTAATAATCTTCCTTAGCGTACTATATAACTGTTATTCAGTTCTCCATGTCTCCTTCAGAAACTTACAACACCATGAGCAAAAGCAATGAAAATTTCCTTGAAAGCTATTATTGTGAAAAACTCAAAATATTCTCAAAAGAGATATAAATGGCACCTAAGTTACCTCTGCCCCCCTTAGTTTGTATTGAAAACGTTTCTACATAGCCTCTGTCATGGAACCAGCCTATTGTCTACACCCACCACTGTTAATAAAATAAAGTGTCATTACCTTATAAGAAAGATTCTTTTGTTGGGCAGTTTCTGATACTTTTTCTACGAGGTTTTGTAGCCTTTGCTGTGTTGCATGTGACACGTAACTTACTACATCAGGATGCAGTTCTGTTATTCCATGCTTTTTACCTAGGGTTAAAGTTTATGCTGTGAGAATTGCCATAATGGTTTAAACCCCTCACTCCAAGACTTTTTTTCTCAAACTTTCTTCCCCAATTACTCAAGTTTCATTACACTAACTATAGAGAAAAGTATTCCAAACTCACACTAGGAAAAAAAAATAATGCAAACTTTCCAACTAATGATAATGATCACTATGAAACACATAGGCTAGGCAATGTATCAAACATACCCAGATTCATTCATATGATGACCAATATAACCGTTCATAGTTATTAAAAATCTAAGCTACTGGTCAGAGTACCTCTTTGTAGGTAATATTAATTCAATTCTTTTGAATATCAACATACCTATTTCTAATATCCTTCTTTGTAAAGGTGCTGAAAGGAGAAAGGTTTCATCTTTACAAGATCTTGTTAATGTGCCCACTAATTCAGAATTTGTTGCTAATATCCTTGCACTCTCTTCTGATAAGTTCACTCCTGCCATTGATGCAACATCATTAATGTCATCATCATCCCTGAGGAAAAAAGAGAAAAGATCACTACACCTGCACAAGGGATTTATGGGAGAAAGCACACACACATTTTTTTCCAATAGGGGGAAGAGAGTGATGAAGTAGAAACAGAGTCCCTCTGAAAAATTCAAACTATAATGAAACTTTAAAAAATAAAAAGAAAACTATCATGGACTTAAAATATAATCTCTTCTCCTTGTTCCTTGAAAGACCTTAATCACTACTATAAATATGCCCTACACCCTAAAATTCAAAAGACACGGTCTTTCTTATTTTCTAAATGATAATCATTTTTTAAAAGAAAGAATTAGGATATTATAAGGCAGGAATCGGGCCTAAATCCTAGGAGGCTATATAAATTTTTTATTCTTTGCTTTGAGGGTTTTTTGTTTGGTTTTTTTTGGGGGGGGAGGCTTGGAAATCTTCTGAAAGCTTGCATTTACCTTCAAACTGTCTACTTGTTATCAAGTCAAACTGCCAAAAAAAAAAGCAAAAAATATGTACAAATTCCAATAGCTTCGCATAATAAAAAAAGCTATCATTAAGCTTTCTTCTCTCAAAAGAATCCCACCTCCCTTTATCATGATGTTTATTTAGCTTATCCTGACCTTGAAAAATATGGATCATCAAATTTAAAATCCTTTTGAAAAATGATTACTGCAGGGTAGAGAAGCCATAGTTTGGAGGACTTTAGAGCTTGTGAGGACACTGTGTTCAACTGCCATTAGTGCCCAGAGGTATGAAGAACAGGGAATGTTTTATTCTTTATCTTTGGATCCCCAAGATTTAACCCAATGCCTGACACACAAGAGATGCTTAATGAATGCTTGCTGACTGATTGATCAATTGATCTGACAAGATCTATCAAAACCAAAGATTAAGACCACAAATAAGTGATGCTTTTAAAGTCTGTCTGCTTCTTTAAAAGCACGTGTGATGAAGCATATTCTGTACCTGAAAGAACCACCTCCAGGTTCTTTAAGTTTATTTTTTTGTGCAGCAGCCGCTTGTGCTGAAACGGTAGAAAGAGCTTTGGTGCCAGGTAATACAGCAGGTTTGACCACAGGAACTAGGGAAATAAAACAGACATACTGAAAACAACCTGAAATTTTCTATCACATGTGTCACTTATTTTAAGCTTATATATTTGAGTCAATGGTAACAAAAAAAGTTAAGCTACTAAGATTTGTTTTAATACACTTTAAGATTACAAGCCTCGGGGGGCGGAGCCAAGATGGCGGCCGGGAAGCAGTGACTGGCGTGAGCTCCCCACCAAGTTCCTCCAAAAACCTATAAAACAATGGCTCTGAACCAATTTTAGAGCTGCAGAACCCACAAAGTGGCAGAGGGAAGCAGGGCTCCCCCGCAGGGCAGCCTGGATGGTCCCTGGGTAAGGTCGGTCCCACACAGACCTCCCAGCCCCCAGCCGAGGGGAGCGGAGCTGAGCGCAGCGCGCACGGCGCGAACAGACCAGACGCGGACCTACCAGACCAGGAGACAAGCGGAAAGTGCCCTGGCATCCCGAAATACCAAGCTGTGGCATGTACCAGACCTCTCAACCCACAAAGAGCAAAGACAGCAGAGAAGGTTAGTGGGAAAA
>JAQQSZ010017127.1:0-10869 GCA_028646595.1 Phalanger gymnotis
TTTGTCTTTCTTTGTTTCCCCAGTGCTTTGCTCAGTGCCTTTTACATAGTAAGTACTTAATGAATGTCTGTTGACTGACTACCAGTCATGCACATTACAGGGCTTTTGAATCCAAACTAATAATGCCAAAGGATTGCTTAGACTGATGGAGAAGCACTGCTTTCCTGGATTTGCATCAATTTCTGATCTTTTGCATTCTTCCAAAAGTCTCCCTACACTTGTTCATGGGAACAGTATTCTTCCCCTGGATTGGAGGAGGGATAGGAAAAGAAGGTATACAACAAGTAGCCCCTCTGCTTCTTTCTCTTTGTTGAACCACTGCTGGTCAAGGGTGTCAACTCTGAGAATAAATGACCAAAGAGTCACAGAGGTTTTGCAATGACGTTAACTCCAAAAATGCCAAAGAGCTCACACAGGTTAAAAGGGAAAAGCTTTCTTTATTCCACTGGGGGAGAGAAATTAGACACATGTGTTGGCACCTCTTCTAGTAGGAGACACAAGGCAGTGGGACTAAACCTTGACTCACATATTTGTGGCTAGACAAAGAATCACAGTGTAGTATAGCAATAATAGTGAGGCACACCAGCAACAGTGGGGAAAGGTTGTCTAGTGCCAAAAGTCCATTTGTAGCAGGACTTCATGTCTGGGCCTGTCAGTGCTAGCCCGAGCTCAGGGACTTTCGGTTCTGTGATTTAGTTGCAGCCAAGATCAGCAAGAGTGAAAAAGATTGTTGTCATGCCAAGCTCAGGGCACAGCTTACATTCTGGACCTTAGCTGCGGTAAAGAGCATGTTAAAAAGAGGGGTGATCTTGGAACCTAACAAGGGATTACCTTATTTTTCCTTAAGATGTCTTTGAAAAATGTCTGTCAAAATCTATTGTATTTTAAATTCACTAGGAAAGCTTGTTAGTTAAATAAACCCTGCTGTGAGTCCTTTTTAATGGCATTTCTCCTCCCAATGTATTCTTTTTTGGAAATATGGGTTTTGCAGTACTGGGCTTGCTTAAAGCCTCACTATAAATATCCTCGCCAGCCTTGCCATAAATATCATACAACCAGAAACTTGACCCCAATACCTCCTTTTGTTGTCTCTGCCTTTTGCCGCTATAGACATTAAAAAATAAATAAAACCACCACTTGGCTCTTTCTAGGGATGTTAGTGGGAAACGCTGTTTATTTTGCTTCTTACAGTGTTGGCTCAGAGAGGATCTGCAGACCAAAGGAAGAAAAATCAGTTCTTGATTGCAAGTGGCAGCCTCAGTTAGGGCAAAGCCTGTCTTAAGCTTCTAGAAGCTACAGACTCCCAATTTCCAACCCACAGAACATTTTTTTCCCCAGTGCCCTGAGGAAAGCAATAGAATTTCATTCACACCTTGCTATGAATGACTTTACTGTGTTACCCTCACTAGAAAATAGCATTTGCATTTGAAACTGGCCTATAAGGAAAAATGGAATGCTCAGATGTCTAGCTTTATAACAGCTGAAAAAGATTTTTGGTCTAGGGATCCTCCCCAGTGCCTTTTCTATCTGCCCATTGCATGTAGTAGGTACTTAATAAATGTATGTGTAATGAAATATTGAACGAACGAGTGGCATCTTCTGCCAATATGTAAGTCAGTGTCCAAAAAAACCCTTTTAAATAGAAAGGGAGAAAAAAAAAGCCTAGGAAAAGTTCTTTGGGTTGATTTCAAATTGGCAAGGTAGATCACTTTTCTAAAGAAAACTTTAAAAAAAGTGGTGGGGGTTGGGGAGAAGAAGCTGAAGATAATAAAAAACAAAAACAAAAACAAAAAAAAAATGAGGAGGACTACTGACAGTAAAGGAACTTCCTGTAGCAGCTTAGAAACAGAAATGAAGAGGAATAATTGTTGTGGCTGTTTTTGTTGTTGCTTGCCCTTCTTGAAGAGGACAAACGACATCAGGAGGGCAATGTCTTTTCTTACAAGTGAATTGGATTTAAATGAGGCAGGGCTGTGCAAAGTCACAAGCCCCACTGTCTCCTCCAGAACCTTCTGGTCCTGTGGCAAGACATAGATCAGAATAACTGGAGATGGCCTCAGATGCAGTGGGATATCTTTGCCTTTTTAAGCTAAGGTCTTTCCCAAGTCTCAGTCTGTCTGAGGTCTAATGACCCATTCAGTCATTAAGGCTATGTAAGAAATGAGGCAAAAGACAACCTCTTTTACCTACTCAAAAAAAAAAAGTCAGTCCGGAAGTGTAAGACCCTCAATGTTTCTGGCCATAACAGAAACAAATGCTATTTACACTCACTCTGAGCAAACAAAACCCCCAAAATGACCAACAGAGGTTTGGGTTAGGATGTATTATTGACCAATCAGTGAGAGCCAGAGTGATTTGGATTTAAGGAATAGCCAATCCCAGTGGTTTTATCAATGCCTGGTTTTCCAGAGTTCTATTTCAAGAAATTTATATTCCTCATAAGGTCTTTCCCAGGTCTCATTTTGTCTGAGGCAATACCCATTTCCACAATTTCAAGTTGGGCCAGAAATGAGGCAAAAGATGGCCTTGTTTGCTTATTTAATAGATAAAAAAAAAAGAAAAGAAAAGAAATTCAATTTGGGAGGCGGAAGTCCCTCAGGGTTTCTGGTTAGATCAGAAACAATTGCTATTTATACCCACTCTTAACCATCAAAAGCCAAAACATAACCAACAGAAGCTTGGGCTGGGACTTATTACTGGCCAATCACTGAGAGCTAGAGGAATAATTATTCATTGGGGAAGGTAGGTGGAGTAGCAGATAGAGCTCTGGGCCTGGAGTCAAGAAAATCTCAGTCCAAATCTGGTCTCAGATACTTACTAACTGTGACCCTGGAGAAGTCACTTAACCCTATTTCTCTCAGTAAAATGAGCAGAGAAGGAAATGGGAAACCACTCCAGTATCTTTGCCAAAAAAGAGTCAGATAGAACTGAAAGGACTGAGTAACAATGACAAAATTAATTAATTAATTAAGACCAGAGAGTCAAATCTGAAAAGGAACTCAGAAATATTCTGTTCTGAAGACATGTTTATAGATAAAATAAATTGAAGCCAAGAGAAGTTAAATAGCTTTTCAAAAGTCACAGGTATTAAGTAGGAGTTTCAGTATTTGAACCAAGGCTCTTTGACTGTAGAGCTGGTATTTTTTACCTCTGTGCTACCTGGCTTTTTTTTATCCTCTACAGCAACCTCCTCTGTAGGTTCCCTGGTTTCTGTCTTCCTCTTTCTGGACAGGTCTCTTCTCTCCAACTCCCTACCACCAAAACTGTAACATGTTTAATGCTATTTGTCCCCATGTGATTTGAGATACTTGCATTGGTTAAAATTTCCTACTTTTGCATAGCTCTGCTATTGCCATGAATTAGTTACCTCTTTGCTGTAAGCCTAACCTAGAAGGCAGGAGAATAGGAAAGATCCCAGGGGAAATCCTCTCATTGTCTTTTGTAGTTTATCTAGACCTCTCTTTTATACCTTTGTTGTTCAGTCATTTTCAGTTGTGTCCAACTCTTTGTGACCCCTTTTTACAGTTTCCTTGGCAAAGATATTAGAGTAGGTTTCCATTTCCTTCACCAGGTCATTTTAGAGATGACGAAATTGAGGCAAACAGGGTGCAGTGACTTTCTCAGGGTCACACAGCTAGAAGTGTCAGATCTGAACTCAGGACCTCTTGATTCCAGGCTCAGTGCTCTATCCACTGTGCCATCTAACTGCTCTCCACTTATTGTCTACTCTCTCTTATTTCATAACTAATTGTGTATTAATTAGTCTTTCTCCCTTCAGATTGTAAGATCCTTGAGCACAGACCTTGTATCATGTCTCCCTTAGTATTACCTACACCTAGAATAGTGACTTTCTCATTGTAGGTACTGAATATGTTTGTTGAATTGACTTGAATTCATAATTAATGTACAGAATTGAAGTATCTAATATGTACCCTCAAAAATTGCTAATATTTTGAATAACAATTAAAATTATATAAAAATATTGATAGACTGAAATAATGAACCAGCTCTAGCAAAGTGAAGTTTAATTTAAAAAATGTAAAATTATACATTTAGGATAAAAAAAGTTAACACAGAACAAAGGAAAAATTGGGCTAAAATGGCTAGCCAACAGTTTATATGAAAAAGATTTAGAGGATTTATCTGACCGCTGACTCCATACATGTCGATAAGGTAACATGGTTGTCAAAAAAAAAAAGGTGAAAGTGGTCTTAGGCTTCATGAATAGAAATAAATGTAGTCATCTCACTTTTCTCTTCAAATACCACATTGCTTGTAGAGTATTGTATTTAATTCTGGTACCTCGAGGGGCACATTGACAAGCTAGTATGTGTTCAGAGGAGGCCAATCAAGATTTTGAAGGTAATCAAAGCTATATCATATGAAGACTACCTGAAGGAATTAGAAATGTATAGCCTAGAGAAGAATGGACACGGGAAAGAAATAGCTATTTTCAAATGATTGAAGGTCTGTCACATGGAAGATGGGTTGGATTGATTTTGTTTGTCCCCAGAGGAGGAAGCTAAAAACTGGTAAAAAAAAAAATACTTTGTTTTTCTTATGGGCCTGTGACATAATTGGACACTATGGAGAAAATCTCTCCACAAATGCCAAGTCTTCAATAGAGCAGCTGAGTTTCAACTTATAGTCTTACAGGGTTGTCTGGATCACTGAGACAACTTGCCCATAGTCAAATATCTTCTAAATGTTGGAAGCCAACCTTGAATCTTCCTGGATTTAAACTTCTGCCTGCCTGTTTCCTTACTTGTAAAATAAGGATGATAACAATACCTACCTCACAAGGTTGTTGTATCATATGAGATAATTTTTGTAAAACACTTAGCATGGTGCCTGGCATACAGTAGACATAAATGCTTCTTCCATTCTGACCCTTCTCTAATCCCTCCCTAGGCAGACTCTAGTTTTATTCATTACGCCATGATGTCTCATTTTAAAGTTGCAGAGGAAAAATGCAACTAAATATAAGGGAGTTTTACCAAATATGTCATTCCTCAGCTCAGGAAATTTCAGAGGTCCTTTGCCTTGAAAATAAAATAGAAACTCCTGTTTGGCATTTAAAGCTCCTTACAATCTGGCTTCAATCTCTTTTTGTAGACTGAATTCACATCACTCCCCCTCACAACACTCCAGTAACAGACAAACTGGCCTATTTGCTGTTCTTAACATACAACATTCCATCTCTCATCTCTAATCTCTTTGCCTGGGCTATCCTCGCAATGCTCTTCTTCATTTCTGCTTCTTAGAATCCCTCGCCCCTTTCAAGGCTTACCTTAGGTGCCATAATGTACTTAATGGTTTTCCTACCACTTAGGTACCCACGTAGAGTCACCCCCACATGTCCCTCTCCCGATGCCTCAGCCAAAATATGTGTTATTCCTTCTCTTCCCACACCCCCGTTAGAACGTGAACTCCTTGTGGGTCCTAATTGATTAATTTTGTTGTTGTATTTCCAACATCTAACACTAGGAAAATATGAACTGGGCCCCTGATTTCATTAGCATAAGGAATTCCCTCTACCAATGCAGGTGAGCACCTTTTCTATAATTTGTAACAATATATACAACTCTTAGAGAGCACTGAGAAGTAAATGACTTGCTGGTGTTAAAGAACTAGTGTGTGTAATACGCAGGTTCTGAAGCCAGGATTTCCTGGTTCTGATACCAGTTCTCTATCCGCTGTGCAAAACTGGTACTTCACCAGCTGCATTGTGGGCGATTGGTAACTGTAATGTGCTGCAGTCTGCTCATCTTCAATGCAACAGAGTCCTGCCCCTGGTGCCAGCTAAAGGACCCCTGTAATCTTCTTCTGACCAGTTGTCTGACCCCCTGCAAATGTCGGCTGAGAGGTCAGGGAACTGTCACTGTTGTCACTGATTCAATCACCACCAAGGTCTACTGCTGTTTTGCTGAAGTGTGTGTGATTCATTCTCACTTCAGTGCAATATATCTTTCCCGACAAATTTTTAAGTTGTCTTGGGCTGGAAAATTATTTCACCCCATCTTTTTGTGGGTCCTGCCACTCCAGAATTTGTTTTGAGACATTATTTCAAATTGTTTGGAGGAGAGTTCAGATGAGTCCCTGCCTTTTCTCCACCATCTTGGCTCCAGTCTGCTCATATTCAGTATGTACCTCTCCATTTCCTTTTGGATAGTCCTTAACTAGAATTCTTTGTAACTTGCTGTGTAACATAATTTGTAGATGTGCAGCACTAATGGGAGAGTATAGACATTTAAAACATTGACTTCTGTCTTGGAGAGTTGTTTAGGGTAATTCAAAGAACTTTGCAATTTCCTAAATGCAGTCAAAACACTTTCTCTCTGCTCCATGTTCTGGTCCTAGTTCATTGTCCATTTAGAATGTCTGTCTAAGTCATCTATAAATACCTATATCTAGCCAGTATTGCAAAGTGTCTGGAGATCTGGCCTAAAGCCAAGGAAAAAACTCTACTCAAATCCTGTCTCTGAAACGCATTGGTTGTGCAAGCCATTTCATTTTGCTATGCTCTAAAGCAATCTTTTAAGCTTGTAAGTTGAAGAGAAACCCTGACTTGCTTTGATTAAGAGTTTTGTTACGTAGTTCCCTATACAAATGAAATCACAAATCCAATCCCTATCCCCATTTCTAGTCTATCTACAGAACTGTATGTATGTATGTGTATATATGCCATATACACATAAACATGTATACATATACATATATAATATAGATTAGATATAGACACAAATATGCTGATAGAGTATCTCTATAGGTCATCCATTACCTACATATTACAGCCTGAACAATAGAAATTTTCCACCTTGATTTTATCTGTGTTGATAGTTAGGCCAAGCACTTTTGAGTAATTATGAATCTTCTTTAAGATACTTTGTAATATCTAGGCTTGACACAATGAGCAGGATGTCAACCAACATAGGAGCTCTTTGAGGACCTCATGCTCTATGGGGAATCCTTCTTCAACTTGGACTCTGAACAGAATCTCCTCTATGACAATGGTCAACAGTTTTGGTGGATATATTCTTTCCCTTTTATCTCTTGGTTCATGTGAATAATCATGTACATATACGGATATATTTGGAACGCTATGTGATTCCCTCCTTAACACCTTGTCCCTGGGCCTTTCTTTGGGAAAAAAGCCATTATGCTTGATAGACTAACTTAAAACTATTATAATTAATAAATTTTACCTAAGTTAAAATATAATGCATCCAAGTGTTATAATAATAGCTTTAAAAGGCCTGAGTCATTAGTTTTATAGTCTTGTAAACAGATAATTATATGCTGCTCCCATTGTGCTACAAAATAACATTCCCAAGAGATTAAATACTTTATATTCTGTAACATAACATAAAAAGAACAAAATAGGTCCAGAAAACTTGCATAAAAAAAATTTCTAGCAAAGACAGTGGAAAACCATAGTTTGTACTCTATTTAGGTTAAATTCTAAAGTAAGCGGCTAGGTGGCACAGTAGATAGAGCATCCAGGTGGCCTGGAATCAGGAAAACCTGAATTCAAATCTGGCCTCAGACACTTACTAGCTTTATGACCCTGGGCAAGTCACTTAACCCTATTTTGCCTCAGTTTCTTCATCTATAAAATGACCTGTAGAAGAAAATGACAAACCACTCCAGTACGTTTGCCAAGAAAACCCTAAATGGGGTCAAGAAGAATCAGACATGACTGAAATGACTCAGCAACAAAAGAATTAGACATGAGATAATTTGGATTTTCACTGGGTGCCCCCCCCCCCGACACTGGCAAGACATCAGTAAGACTTGGGTAGCAGGCATGCAGGGACTTGTTCTGCACTATTTGAGGGAACACTCATATTAATGAAATCACAACATAATGTAGCTGTTCTCAAAGTCAGGCAGACTTGGGCATGAATTCTGCCCAAGACCCCCCCTGCCTATGTGACTTAAACTTTTCAAACCTGTTTCCTCTGTAGTATCATTTATTACATTGGATTGTTTTGAGAATCTATTGAGTTCATGTGTATAGATTTCTTTGAAAATCTTAAAAGATTATGTACTAATAATAACTTATTATTACTTAAGTTTTCTTTGAACACTTTCATGATGCTCCTATTTTCCAAACCAAAAGTCAGAGCACATACTTTTGTAAAAACCTAATGAAATGTATGCTTTCCTTGAAAGAAAGCTGTGATTTAATAAACAGATATAAAGCATGGAACATATTTTATTTGGTACATTTACCATTAAATCTTTGAATGTTAAATACAAATGGGTCACTGTTAACTGTCTCTAATCTCCTCTAGAGTTAAGAAAAGGAAGTGAGTAATAAAGGGAAAATACTATTTCTATTGTTCTTTTTAGAGTTAACACAACAAGCTTCTATTTAGTCTGTAGGTGTAAGGCAACATGATGTTGCAAGATTTTCATGCCTCTAAGAAAAACCTCTGAAATTTCCCAGCTTTCTATCTTCTGCCAGCTGCCAGCACCATGGAAACAGAGAATGGATCAGCAAAAAAGCTGGTCAAATAGTTTTTAAATATCCACTGTTTAAAAAAAAAGACACATAAAGTTAACTTACAATTTTATATATTTTAAAAACCAGTGGAGTGTTTAAAACTGACCCAATTTTTACTGATCTGAAATATATATATACATAACATCTCTATTTTGGAAGGGGAGGAAATACTTCTACCCTCAATGGTTCTAGAGAAAAAGAGAGACATATTTGTTCTGTCACTTTCCTATCAGGTTTCCGCACTTTTAGGAGTTCACAGGTTAGTAGTTCTGAGAGAAAGAAAGATCCTTAAGGAAATACATACTCACCTTTAAAAAATTTCCCCCAAGAGAAACTATTAAATGTCACTTTTTACCTAAATCCTGTGTCTAAGAACTAGATGGGGCTTGTGGTATATTAGAGGACTGGACCGAGTTGAATGACCCCCAATCTAGTCCAAGCTCAGCCACTCAGTAACTGTGTGACCTTGTGCAAGTCTTGTCATGTCTCCATGCCTAAGATTTCTGAGGTATAAAATAAGGTGATTGAACTGGTACTCTGCTTCCAACTCTAACTACACCCTCTGACTAATCCTAATTCACTCTTTCCCTCTGATTTATGTTGTCCCGGTTGGTCATCCTTCTAGATTTCCCTACATTTTCCCTGGACAGTTCTGTGGGCTATTTTTTTTTAACTCAGCTTTTGGTACAGCCTAGGAAATCCCAAGTTTGATACTTATCGGGTCAATGATCCTGGCCAAATCGCTTAATCTTTCTGAGCTCTAGTTTAATCACCTATAAATGGGGATAATAAACATTGCATCGCCTACTTACTGGCAGAGTAAAGCCTTTTGCAAACCTTAAAGAACTGGATAAATAGGAGTTGCTGGCATTGTGAATATAATCATTTCTGCTCTCCTGTAGAAAATATCTTTCTAATGTGAAAGTGATATATGGATATCACTGAGCAAATATCAACCAAACCATATTCTCTGGCTCTCTTTTGGTTAAGACCCCTTTGGTGGAGACTATCACCTTTGTGCCAGCATTTATCATGGATTGCAATTCTTGGATTTGTATAATCTACTATTTGTTACACTGAGATTGGTGTTTCCTTAGAAAAAGTTGAAAAGCTTGCTCACCTTGTCAACAGCTCATTTGGGAAACTTATGTCAGGTCAAATCAAGTCAAATCAACTAACATTTATAAAACACTAAGTACCAGGTACTGTGCTAAGTGCTGGGGATACAAAGAAAAGGAGGGAAAAATCCTTGCTCTCAAGGAGCTCACAGTCTAATGGAGGATACAACATAAAACAATTATGAGCAAGCAAACTATAGAAAGAATAAATTAAAGGTGGTCCTAGAAAGAAGGTACTAAGATTGAGAGGACTGGGAAAGGCTTCTTAAAGAAATTTTAGAATTATAACTAATTATAACTTATGAATTTGAAGATTTTTAAATATTATTTTTTCCAATTATATGTAGAGATAATTTTTAACACTCATTTTTTATAAAATTTCAAGTTTCAAATTTTTCTCCCTCCCTCCCTTCCTCTCTTCCTAAAACAGTAAGCAATTTGATATAGGTTATACATTTGAAATAGTGTAAAACATTTCCATATTAGTCACAGCTGTGAAAGAAGAAACAGACTAAAAGGAAAAAAAGTCACAAAAAATAAAGTGAAAACTGTATGCTTTGATCTGCATTCAGCCTCCACCAGTTCTTTCTCTGCATGTGGAAGCATTTTCCATCATGAGTCCTTTGGAATTGTCTTTTATTGCTGAGAGGAGGTAAGTCATTGATAGATGATCATCACACAATGTTGCTGTTACTGTGTACAATATTCTCCTGGTTCTGCTCATTGCACTTTGCATCTGTTCATGTAAGTCTTTCCAGGTTTTTCTGAAATAGACCCGCTCATCATTTCTTATAACACAGTAGTATTACATAAGAATTTGAAGACTTTTGCTCAATAGATGAAATTCACTTTGCTCCCTTTGCTTTATCTGAGACTTGAAGGAATCCCAGGAAGTCACAGAAGAGGGACAGTGCTCCAAACAAAAAAAAGTTAACTGGCCTTATTCTTAATTCAGCAGAAAGTTATCATACCTCAATCCTCTCTTCATATTTGGATATTTCAGTTATATTTTCATCTGAATATAGTGAACAGCAAGAAGAGTATCATATTTGAACTGTAGAGTGCAAGATGAGAGTAATATATTATTAGGCTAAAAAGGTAAGAAGGTGTAGTAGGAAGGCCAAATTTGTGATCTCAAAAAGGATCATATAAATATCTGAATGGTTCAAATCGTTGGGTATACAGAATTCTCCAAGCAGAAGGCATCAAAACATTTATTCAGGGCCCAGAGCAACAAATTAG
>JAQQSZ010017128.1:0-10868 GCA_028646595.1 Phalanger gymnotis
ATTTCCCCTCTTCAGAAGTTTCCATGCAGAGGCAAGACAAAAGCTTTCAGAGAAATTCCTCTCCTGCACGGATTGGAAGGTGGACAAGGTTGTCCCTTCCAGGTCTCAAATTCTGTTACTCTGTGACTTCAAGGCCATGGTCCTTTGAACCAGCCAAACTGCCTCTCAGCCAAGCTTCACCTCCTCTCTGGTGGACCAGTGAAGTTGGCATGAGATTGACCCAAGTTGACACAAAGGGTATTTCTTGCCCCACTTGTAGAAAGCTCAAGCATAGTAGCAGGTCAATGTACTACCCCCCCCCCCCCACCTTTGCTGTCAGGGCTCCAGCACTTTGCACTTACTGTTGGTGTGCCAACAGCCTGGATATTCTGCCATGTTGTTACTGGTTCGGCAGTTGTGTGCCACTCTGGGAAGGTTTTCAGGAGTAACTTTACAAAGGTAGATTTCCCCACAGCTGCAAAAGAAATGACATTTTTAAAAATTATTTTTTTCATTCTTAAAATTTATTTCTCTCCCTTCTACTCCACCCTACCCAGGGGTAAAAAAAGGAAAACCAAAACCTTTATAATATACATGGTTAAGCAAAATAAATTCCTGCATTGGCCATGTTCAAAAATATGTGGGAAGCTAGGTGGCACAGTAGATAGAGAACCAGGCCTGGAGTCAGGCCAAGACCCAAGTTCAAATGTGGCCTCAGATATTTCCTAGTGGTGTGACCCTGGGCAAGTTACTTAACCCTGTTTGCCTCAGTTTCCTCACCTGTAAAATGAGCTGGAGAAGGAAATGGCAAATCACTCCAGTATCTTTTTCAAGAAAAGCTCAAATGGGATTATCGAGAATTGGACACAACTGAAATGACTGAACAACAACCACAATCTGGCTCCACTGTACGCTTTTGCATTATTATACATTACTCTCCTTGTCCCACCACTTTATAATCCAGCCAAACTGACCATGCTGTTTCTCACATATCACACAGCCTTTCTCCTGACCAGCAGAGCCCACTTACTGCCCCCTCTTAGAATTCCTAGCTTCCTTCAAGGAACAGTTCAAATGCTGCCTCCTTTTCCCAATCTCCCAACTGCTAGGGATCTCCTCAAAAATTACCTTCTTTTTTTTGGGGGGGGGATGTATCTATATGTATACATGCCATACCCTACTCCACAATTAGGCTGTAAACTCTCAAGGAGTTGGGTAAGTCACTTAACCCTGATTGCCTTAGTTTCCTAATCTATAAAAGCTGGAGAAGGAAATGGCAAACCACTCCAGTATCTTTGCCAAGAAAACCCCAAATGAGGTCATGAAGAGTTGGACATGACTGAAATGACTGAACAACAACCGTACACCAGACATGATGCTTAGTATTGAAGGTACAAGTAAGAAATAAAATGACTCCCACCATCAAGAAGCTTACCTTGTATCAGAAGAGACAGCACGTATAGGACTGAGTATATACTGAATGCTACAAAATACAGGCATGGTAATTTGGGGAGCCAGGGGCATCAAGAGAGGTTTCATGGAGAAGGTTGTGCTTGAGTAAGTTGGGCACCTTCATTTTTGTTTTCTATCTCTAATGTCTCATATGCCTCGAATCCAGTAGGTGTTCCGGAGATACTTGCTGATGGTCCCTACTCAATAAACTCCAGTGGCTCCCTATTTCTTCTAGGATAAAATCTAAACTCTTCAGTGTGGCCTTTCAAGTCCTTCACAGTCTGACCCCAACTGCCCTTTCCAGCTTTTTATTCCTTATACTAGTTCCCACACACTCTGGTCCAGCCAGACTGGCCTTTTTGCTTCTCACCATCTCCCAAATTCCCCCTCCCATCTCTGCCTTTGCACAGCCCCGGGAACTCAGTTATGTCTCACTCCTGTTTTTTAGAATCCTTTGTTCCAAAAAGAGATTAATGAAACATTGATGAGAGAGAAGATAGCTGAGGAAACATAGGCAAGTAGGCCAGAGCTGGCATCGCCATGTTACATTTAACATATACTCTTTAAAAAACACACAAGCTATACATAGCAGATTCCCTGTTTCATGAACAATTCTCTTTTTCTGCCCTTCTCTGTCTATGGAAATGTTTGTGTTTGCTGATGGTGAATTTCATTATCATCTCATCATCATCATCATCATCATCACCACCATCATCGTCACCATCCTCATCATTATCACCATCACCATCACCATCATCATCATCATCATCAAAAGAGTTCTTTATTTCCTTCAACTTACTCAAGCACAACATTCTCCATGAAACCTCTCCTGATGCCCCTCGTTCTCCAATTACTGTGCGTGTATTTTGTAGCATTGAGTATATACTCAGGCCCATACATGGTATCTTTTCTGATACAATGTAAGCTTCTTGATGGTGGGAGTAATTTTATTTCTTACTTTGTACCTTCAATGCTAAGCATAGTGTCTGGTATACAGTTGTTATTCAGTCGTTTCAGTCATGTTCAACTCTTCATGACCTCATTTGGGGCTTTCTTGGCAAAGATACTGGAGTGGTTTGCCATTTCCTTCTCCAGCTCATTTTATGGATTAGGAAACTAAGGCAAATGGGGTTAAGTGACTTGCCCAGGGTTACACAGTCAGTGAGTATCTGAGACTAGATTTGAACTTAGAAAGATGAGTTTTCTTAACTCCGGGCCTTGCACTCTATCCACTGCACCACCTAGTTGCCCCTACTAGTATACAGTAAGTGTTCAATAAATGGTTGCTTGATTGAATGTCCTGGAATTACAGAATTGCAGAGTTGGAAGGAACCTCTGGGGTCATGTAGTCCAACCTGTACCTGAACAAAGTGGATGTAGTATTGATGAGAGGACACAGAGAAAATTTCCAAGACAGCCTGGCATTTGGGGAGTCAGGGTGGGAAGTGCCAGGGAATGGGGAGTCAGGCCAAAATGAAAGGGAACTTTGGGGAATAGAAACCATAGGCTTATAGATCTAGAGCTATAAAAGATAGGTTCACTGCCCTCACTGTACAGGTGAAGAAATTGAGGCCCAGGATAGTTAACTGACTTGTATAAGTTTGCATGAGTAGTAATCATCTTAGATGGGATTTGAATTCAAGTCCTCTAACTTGAGAAGATGCCCTTCCTCCCAGACTGTACTGGATGGGTAAGTAGAGGCATCTTGAAAGCCAGTCAGATACAGGAAGATATTATGTGCCAGTTGTGAATCTCAGCCCAGAGCTCTATCCACTGCAGTACCACTTAGCTGCCTCCCTCCTGATATGACTCAATAATCCCTTCTGTAGAGGCAAAAAAAAAAAAAAAAAAAAAAAAGAGGCAATAAGTGCAGAAAGCAGCAGATGTACTTGGTGAGTCCCAGCTGAGAAAGCGGCATTCACATATTGACCCTTAAACAATTCTAACTTCCCTTATCACAGCTCACTGGTCCCCCCAGCTTCGGTTTTTAGGGTTGGGGCTTCTCACTGTCTTAAAAGGGGGATAACCTCAGATGATTTCTAACTTAGGGTCCAGGAGTTTCAAAAGCAACCCCCCGTGGTCCCGGTGGGTAATGGCCACTGGAAAGCTCCTGTAGAGATGACAATACAAAGTGGGATGGTTTCCTCCTGAAACTGAGTGGGAAGGCAAGTCTTTATAAAAGCAGGCTGAAAGTGATTGAGGTAAGGCCATGGTGAGTGAATGAGTGGTGGTGGTGGGGGGTAAGCAGAGTATGGAGAGTGTATTGGGCTTGGACTCAGGAAGGCCTGGGTTCAAATTCTGCCTCTGACACTCAGGAGCTGTGTGACCATGGACAAGTCACTTAATTCTTCTGAACTTTAGATTCCCTTTTTCTAAATAAGTCTAATAATACTTGAAGTGCTTAAAAAGAAAAAAAAAAACAAACTGTATGGCTATGTGACTTAAATGAGATTTTGTAAACTTTTGCAAATGTGAGTCATTAACAATTGCTCACCTCTATAGTTTCCTTCTCCCTTACACCCTTCATAGGGGCCTAGCCCTTCCCCCAAACCTAGGGCCCCAGATATTTTCCTTATGCCTAAGCTATAGTGGCAGAGATATAGAACTCAAAGGGTCTATATGGAGCTGAAAAAACAAGAGATTTACAGAAACTGGAAATTCCAACTTGGGAACTTTTCAGTTTGGAATATATCATATGCCAAGCAATGGCACCTACCAGTAGGCTTAGCCAAACTCTAATGGATAATATGCATATGAATGTGTGCTAAAAAGGCCAAGTTCTGGGATCTGCTTGGTACAGTGGCTTGGGAGTCATAAAACCTGGGTTCAAATCCCACCTCTGATACCTATTACTTGTGTGGCATTAGGCAAGTCAAACAACTTCTGGGCCTCAGTTTCTTTACTTATAAAATGGAGGCAGTTTGACTTGATAAATTCCTTTAAAAATTTTATTAAATTTAAATTTTTACATTTTATTTTTCCAATTACATGTAAAAACAATTTTTATCATTTGTTTTTAAAAATTGAGTTCCAAATTTTTCCCTCCCCTCCCCCATTATTGAGAAAGCAAGCAATTTGTTATAGATTATACATGTGCAGTCATGCAAAACACATTTCTATATTGGTCATGCTGTAAAGGAAAAATCTGACCCCTCCTCTCCAAAAAAAACAACCAAAACCCAAGCAAAATAAAGAAAAAAGTTTGCTTTGATCTGCATTCAGGTTCCATCAGGTCTTTGGAGATGGACAGCATTTTTCATCATAAGGCCTTCAGAACTGTGCTAGATCATTGTATCGCTGAGACTAGCTAAGTCATTCACAGTTGATCATCATACAATGTTGCTGTTGTTCTCCTGCTTCTGCTCACTTCACTTTGCATCAGTTCATGTAAGTCTTTCAGGTTTTTCTAAGAGCATCCTGCTATCATTACCTATAGCACAACCATATTCCATCACAGTCATATACCACAACTTCTCCAGCCATTCCTCAAATGATGGGCATTCCTTCAATTTCCAATTCTTTGCCATTACAAAAAGAGCTGCTATAAATATCTTTATACACATAAGTCCTTTTCCTTTTCTTTTTAAAATCTTTTGGGGATACAGACTTAGTGTGGTACTACTGGGTCTAAGGATATGCATAGTTTTATAGTCCTCTGGGCATATGGACTTGATAACTTCCAAGGTCTCTTCCAATTTTAAAGCTATGATTCTATAATCCAGAGTTCCCGTAGTAGAATAGCTGTTTCTCAAGAATCAAAAGTGGGCAAAGAAGGTCCAGGAAGAAAGAGACCCAGGACTGTAATAATGGCCATATAACATTAAGGACAGAGTCAATTGCAATAGGGTACCCAATAAAGAAGGCTTGGAAAAAGCTTTACTCTGGCCTTCAGTGGAAGAGCTGAAGTCTCAGGCTTCAGGCAATCAGAGAGTCAATGATTAAAAAGAAGAGTTTATATGGAATCCCAGCTTTTCCCAAGATCTGGCACTAATTTCATGCTCTAATGAGAAACAAGCCTAGACAGGGTTCATCTGGCATCCAGAATCAGTGATGTGATCCACACAAGCTGCCTTTCACAAATTGCTTCTTCCCAAGTGGACTGAGATTTCATCCTTTCTTAGTAGAGAGAATGGAATTATGGGTGCTGACTGGGAACAGACACAGGTGGATGTGGTTGCTCTTTGGGGCAGGTTTTTTCTGACTTTATTACAAAAGAGAAATTTTAGGGGCAGTTGGGTAACACTAATAGTCAATGCAAATAGCTAACATTTCTATAGCCCTTTAGTGATTGCAAAGCATGTTACATATGTTATCTCGTTTGATCCTCACAAACTCAGTAAGGTAGGTACTATTATTTGCTTCTTTTCCAGATGAAGAAACTGAGGCCCAGAGTAACACATACATGAACAATGATAAACAAGGATAAGCTGCTTACATTCTAATATGGAGAGATGCTACATGTGTGAACTCTATCATCATCAAGGATATTTTTTGTTGTTGTTCAGGCATTTTCAGTCATGTCTGACTCTTCATGACTCTATTTGAGGTTTTCTTGGCAAAGATACTGGAGTAGTTTGCCATTTCCTTCTCTGGATCATTTTACAGATGAGGAAGTAGAGGCAAACAGGGTTAAGTGACTTGCCCAGGGTCATACGGCTAGTAACTGAGACTGGATTTGAACTCATGTCCTCCTGATTCCAGGGCTAGCACTCTGTCCACTGCCTGCTAGCTGCCCTAGGCAAGAGTTGAGAGTGGCTCTCTTATGTCTCAATGATCTTAAGAGACAAATGGAAAGAATACACTGGGGAAGGAAGAGGAACGGTAGAGAAAATTATCTCACATAATCAGAGTGTGCAACTAAATGTCTCTACAAAGGGGGTGGGAAGAAGCAGCTGACAGTGCAATCTCATCTGGATGGAATACACACACACACACACACACACGCAATAGTTGAGTACAAAACTACATCTCACTCAATGGGGAAATGGGAGGGAAAGGGGAGAAGGCAATTAGAGAGAAGGTAGATAAATTAGAGGGACAGCTAGGTGGTGCAGTGGACAGAACATGGGGCCTGGCAACAGGAAGACTCATCTTTATGCATTCAAATACAGCCTTAGACACTTACTGGCTGTGTGACCCTGGGCAAGTCACTTTAACCCTGTTTGCCTCCACTTCCTCATCAGTAAAATGATCTAGAGAAGGAAATGGCAAACCACTCCAGTGTCTTTGCCAAGAAAACCCCAAACAGGGTCATGAAGAGTCAGGCATGACTGAAACAACTCAATAACAATAACAACAGATAAGGGAAAGATTAGTTCTAAGAAAAACAAACTCTAAGGATGTACAAAACTATTTATGGCTCTTTTTAAGATGGTAAAGTGGGAATCTCAGGGGAGGCATAAACAGTGGAATAGCCGAACAAATTATGACATATAAAGGTCACGGAAAACCATTGTGATGTAATAAATAATGGAGACAGTTATGGAGAAACCTCGGGAAACTTATCTGAACTAACACAGAGTAAAGCGAGCAGAACCAGAAGAAAAATGTATACAATGATAATAATATAATCAAGACAAACAACTTTGAAAGACTTGGGAAAGCTGATCAGTGTAATCGCCAATAGAGAGGACCAATGATGAAGCAAGCTACTCACCTCCTGACAGAAAGGTGATGTACTCAGAGTACAGAATGAGGTGTGTGTGTGTGTGTTTGTGTGTGTGTCTGTGTGTGTATCTGTGTGTTTAACTTGGACCCAACCAATGTGGAAATTTGTTTTGCTTGACTACACGTGGCAGTAATAGGGAATTTGCTTTTCTTTTGCTCTCAATTGGGGGAGGGGGTTTCTGGATTAGTATGAAAGCAAAAGAAGATGAATTTTGTTTTTTCTGATTGAATAAAATAAAAAGTAGCTGAAAAGAATTGGGAAGTTCGGAAGAGGAGAGGACTGGGTTGGGGAAAATAATGAGATCCACTTTGGACATGTTCAGTTTGAGATGTCTATGGGACGTCTAGTTCAAGATGACCAAAAGGCAGTTGGTGGCATGATCCTGGTTAGGGCTGGATTCATTGATCTAGGAATCATCCTCCTGGTAATTAAACTCATGGGAGCTGATGAAATCATCAAGCAAGATAGTATAGAGGGAGAAGAGAAGGGAACCAGGATAGAGCCTTGGGGAATCCCAATGGTGAAGGGGCATAATCTAGATGAAGAGCCAGCAAACAGATTGAGGAGTAGTCAGACAGGGAGGAGACAGCAATGTCAAGAAAATCTAGAAGATAGGACATCCAGTAGAAAAGGGAGATAATAATGTCACAGGTCACAGACAGCTCAGGAAGGGGAAGTTCTGAGGAAAGGCGATTAGATCTGGCAGTGATTAATCATTGGGGCAGGTAGAGAGGCTAGAGACCAGTCCACTTTTCCCCTAAAGTTGCAGCTGAAGAGTATATCCATAATTAGAACTGGGTGAAGAACTAGGCAAAGTCCATCAGCATCTTGGCTAGTAACCTTTGATTTCCTTGGTCTGGTATAAAAAGCCCACACCCAGGAGCCAGATGAGGCTTTATCACCCTGGCCAATGGTCGAATTAGTAATTACAATCACTCTCCCGGGGAAAAGTTTGTATTACCTTATGTATACTAAATATATTAGTTATGTACTTAGTTATATTATGTTATAACATAGTTATATTATGTACATTAAATCATTTGTGTCTACAGCTGTCTCCCATCAGTAGAAACATAAAGTTCAGCACAGACATTGTTTCCTTTCTGTCTGTATCCTTGGTGTAGCACCAAGCCTTTCAAACAACTAGATGTTTGTTAAATTCAAATACCAAGTCAACCGCAGGATGGGAGGGTAGGGCCACAGGTAGCTTGTCTGAAAGAGCTCTGGAAGGTATGATTGTGACAAGGTAATAGTAAAAGCTAATACAATCTTGGGCCCACTGAGGGTCCAGGACTAGGGAGAGAAGAGTCTGTTATTTTCTAGCCCACTCAGACCACCTCTCCCGAGAAGGAGGAGGAGGGGGTGGAGAAGGGGGGGGGAGAGGGAGAGGGAATGTGAGAGAGCCCTGTGGCTAGTTCTGGATTCCACGTTTTAGGAAGGGCACAGGTAAAGTGGGGAGAAGGAGGGGAAGGTAGGAAGGGCCTACAAGAGCATGACCTGGGGGTGTCTATTCTGGAGAACACACGGGGGCAGCAGGAGAAGAGACACGTCATAACTGGCTTTAAGACTCCGAAGGGCCCAGGATCAGAGTGGGGATCGGACCCGTCTCGTTTGGGGGGGGGGCTCACAAAACTGGGAGCAATAGTCTCTGGGTGTCCCTCAGCCCCCTGCCTGGAATGCTCTCCCCTCTCAATCTCCGCCCACTGGCTTCTCTGGCTTCTTTTAAGTCTCTGCTAAAATCCCATCTTCTCCAGGAAGCCTTTCCCAACCCCTCTTGATTCTAATTACTTCCTATTCATCCGGTATATAGCATTTTTGTGTATATTTGTATGTGTTTGTTTGTCTCCTCCGTTAGATTGTGAGCTCCTTGGGGGCCGTATTCCCAGAATTTAGAACGCTGGAGAACAGTAGGCACATAATAAATAGGCTGCCTGATTGATTTCGGTGCAGAGAAGCCGATCTCCCCAGGGCCTAAGACCAGTGGTGAGCTCCCCGTTACTGGAGGGCTTCAAGTGGAAGCCTTGATCCTCCAGAGGGTATGCAGATTGAGTCAAATCCAGTCTGGACTCCTGGCCCCCTGAGCCAGTATGTCCTTCTCGGCCCTAAGGGGTCAGTGGGCGGCCTCAGCCGGAGAGCGGCCCGCAAAATACCCGCACTCCCTCCTCCGGGGAGGTCGTTGGGCGCCTCTCACTGCGCAGGATCAGACCAAGCCCTCGGCCGACCCCACCCATCCCATCCAAGGGCCTTTCGCGACAAGCCTTCCGGGCCGCTGCCAAAGCAAAATTAGGCACTGCCTTCTCCGCCCCCACCTTCGCCGCCCCGCCCATGGCCTGGGCGCACGCCCAGCGGCTCTGGGGCCTTACCGATGTTCCCTTCCACCGAGAGGCGCTGGGGCCTGCGCCTCGGAGCCGGGCCCGACACGGCGCGCTGTTTCAGAGCCATGGGTCCGAGTGAGGCGCGGAGCAGGGGCCGCAGCTGCGGAGCCGGCCGGCCCAGAGCCATTCTCTTCCCCTTCCGCCGCCTCCGCTCCCCCCTCCTCCCTCAGTAGTGCAGCTCCAGGGGTGTGGAGGTGGGGCTTGCCGCCCTGCCCCGCCCCCCTCCGAAAAACTGAGGTCAAGATGTGGCAGGCTGGCTTAGGCCTCGGGGTAGCTGCTTCAGCCCAGCCCATCCTGGACCGGAGCAAGAATGCCCCGGGCGCCAGCCTTCCTCACTTGGGCATCGAGCCTTTGCTTGGAAGCCCCCAACCACCCACGATTTCCCAGGGACGTCAGTGAGTCAGTCAACTAGAGTTTATTGAGTCCTTATCACTACTATATGCTTTAGGTGCTGTTTGTACAAAAAAAGGGCAAAGACAGACCCTGCTCTCAGGGAGCTCCCAGTCTAAGGGGACCAGATGAATAAGATAGAATAAGATAGAAACTGGACAAATTTGAGATTATGCCTACAGACACCAGATGTGTAAAACTGGGCAAGTCATTTGACTTCTGTTTGCCTCAGTTTCTTCATTTGTAAAATGGGGATAATAATAGCACCTATCTGCCAGGGTTGCTGTGAGGAGAAAATAAGATAATAATCGTAAAGCCCTTTGGAACCCTTAAAGAGCTAATATAAGTGTTGGCTATGGTTGAATAGTTCAAGGAGCAATCGGTCTCATTCCTTCACCCTAGCCTTCTATTCTCTAGTTTTTCTCACCATTACTGAGTTGGTAGAACTGAAACCTGTATGACCTTGCATGAATTGGATTATCTGCCTTGGTTTGCCTTGAGCCTCAGTTTCCCCCTTTGCCAAATGTAAGAGGATTGAAAATCCTCTTGCAAATATAACTAGATTTGCAATAATCATCGCATGAAGTTCTGGAAAGCCACTGGATGTAAAGTCTACAGTTAGCTGTGGCGACCCTAAGAAGACCACAAAGAATAGGAAGAATGTAAGGGGTCTGGATAAATTTAGTGAGATCCAGCAGAGGTGGCATGGTATCTCTTAGACACTCAAATAAAGGTGGAATACTTTTCTTTTTTTTTTAAATTTATTTTTGACATGTTTGGTTTTCAGCATTGATTTTCACAGGCATTTGAATTACAAATTTTCTCCCCATTTCCTCCCCCCCCACTCCAAGATGGCGTACATTCTGGTTGCCCTGTTCCCCAGTCTGCCCTCCCCTCTGTCGCCCCATTCCCCTCCCATCCCCCTTTCCCTTCCTCTCTCCCCTCTTCCCTTCCCATCCACCCTCCCTAAGAAGTCAAGCAATTCAACATGGGCCCCATGCATA
>JAQQSZ010017129.1:0-10868 GCA_028646595.1 Phalanger gymnotis
AAATAAAAGCAAACTACAAACATCAACAGACAGACCTTGTCTGATTCAAATCCCAATACATAGTTACCAGAGTTCAACAAAGTCTCAGCATCCAGGTTTACAAGCTGGAGGGCTCCTTAGCCACAGCTGCCTGGAGTCTCTTCATCAACAACATCTCAAGAGCCCTTAAACAAATTACAAACAGACAGACCCAATACAATTCATAGTTACCAAGGAACCATCAATATCTGAGTTCAGCCGGGAGCTTAACAAGGCTGGTTCAGAGTCACGCGCCACTCTTGCTGCATCTCAGAGCTCCAAGGAAGAAGAGGCCAACCTCTGGCTTTTGTATCTTTTTCAGTGTCAGGGGTGAGTCACACATGTGAGTCACCTGTGCGACCCAAAATCATCACAAAGAGGCGGACTCAAACCCACGTGGTCCAAGAGCCCCAGCTGTCCCAGACATGTCACTCAAACTCATGTCTAAACTAAGCCCTCCCCTGAGGCAAGGAGGCACCAAAGACACCCAAATCTTGGGCCTGGGGCTTAGCACTTAACAAGATTCAATGAAATAGCTGAATCACTCAAAGCAAACAAAAGCCAAACTCTTCAAGGGCACTTGTTGAACTAAGTGCTAAGGAGCCCATTTTGCCTTACCTACACACTGCATTGTAATGTAAGTTTCTTGAAGACAGGGGCCATTTAAATTTTGGTATTTCTCTCTCCAGTACTTTGCATAACATCTACCAGAGTCAGTACTTTATGGATGTTTTTTCTTTCATTCATATAGACTTTGAAATGTCAAGTAGCTGGTATGTATTCTCCCTTTTCAAAAATTATTCTTATGTATTGGCATTTTACTTTTAGAAAGAAATTGCTAGGTGGCTAAAGAAAAAAAAACCTAAAAGAGATAGGGGAACTGGTATAGTTTTTAGGGGAAAAAAGATTGCTAATACAGTAGTGTGGGCAAAAAGGTCAATACTGAAAAGGTAGGAGAAAACCTGGTTGTTAAAAAAAAAGTCACTGTCATTTGTTCATTTTGTATGGCCTTAGAGTAATCTCTATTTAAATTAGGTCTTATGCTCCATAATTTTTACTGTTTGCTCCATGTTCATCATGAGTCCCTGGAAGCAGTTCCTGAAAGTATAATTTTCATTTGATCCTGTGTGTAATTGGCTGTCTACATGTTGCTAGGATACCATTTTGGTGGTCATCTTCCCCTAGCAATGCTTCACTGAGACAATTTTCTTTCATACCTCTAAATACTTGAACAAAAGTTTCTTCTCTCTTTTCTTTTCCATTTTAGAAATAGATTTGGATGTTTACTTTTTAAATAAATTTAAGTAGTAAACATACCTTCTCCTGTGAATATTGCTTATTTGGCATTAGAATGCAAATCAGATGAAATCAATTGAAATAATCACTGTTAGCCTTCTTTCTGCTGATAGACTTTGTTTTACAATGAAAATTCAAACATATCAATATTATAGATTTGAAGCATTTTGGAGGAAGAAAGTTTTTTTTTTTCCAAATTAAACTTGCTAACTTGTTTCACAATCCTATTTCCTTATCCTTTAAAAGGGAATGAACTTGCCCACAACAAGTATAGCATTAGGTAATCACAGATGAATCACTTTACTTCCACTACCTAAAAGTTTTTTAAAATGGTATTGTAAAATGTCCGCACAGAACAGAGAATGGAAGGAGAAGAAAGTAGAGCCAGTGGTTTGCTGAGCATGTAGGAACGGGGCTTATTTTTCTAGCACTTGCTGTCTGGGTATTTAGAAATGAATTAGATAAGAGGTTGGGGGTTGGTGTGTCTTGCATCAAATCAGCCTAAATGAAGTGGAGAGAAAATTGTGATGAGAATAAGTGAGTGGAATGAGTTTTGAGAAGAGAATAATTGGGTCTAGAAAGTAGAGCTAGTTGAAGGGACTGTGGCTTCTAGACTCGGAATACTACTGACATCTTTTCAGCTGTATAGTCTGATAATTATGTGTGTCCCAGTCCCTCCTCTCTTGGCTTCATTTTCACCCTTCTATTCTGGTTCTTTCCTTTTTGTTTGACTGATTTTTCTCATTCTCCTTTGCTGTATCATAATCCCTTCTTGGTAAGTCTGTGTTCAGAAAAAATGAGTGAGTGTAAGGGAAAGATCTGTGGCATCTGCAAGAAGCAGCTTTGGTACCTACAATGTTGGCCTCTGGGCTTTCTTTGTTTGCAACCTCATTATGAGGAATGAGAGTATCATAATCATCTGTGTCGATGTGGGATTATAGCTTATGAAGCTCCAAAGCCCCCACACATGATATACCGGAAATGGAAGAGGAAACTAAGATAAAATCTATGGATATATCCAACCAACCCCTGCCTATGTAAGTTGTGCTGGGGGCATACGCTTAGAATTTCCCATCGCTAGAGAACAATACCTCCTGACCTAGGACACACATAGCAAAAATCACACAGTACAACGGTTTATTTGACAGCTTTTCAAAATAAGAAGCTGCTGAAAATATGTATGATGCTTGTGATCCTTTTGGTATAAATTGTTAATTAGGATTTTTAATAACTTCACTGTATTCTTATTTATTACTAAAGGTGAAAAGGAAGAGCACTAGTATGTTTTCTATCCAGTCGTCATTCAAATAAAACAGTTTTTGTGGGGTTTTTGGTAGTATTGCTCTTGGTAGAAATGGATAAGTTCTAGTTGTCTGGAAAGCTCTTTTTTAAAAAAATAATTTTGATTTTGAACTAATTTGTACACATATGAGTTAATTTCAGTTGGAATATTTTCACTGCTTTATGAGACCATAACTTAAAGTTGGGAGAAATATCGGAAGTCATCTATTCTAGGTTACTCATTTTCCAGGAGAGGAAACTGAGCCTCAGTAAAGTTAAGGGTCTTGTTCAATAACACACTGGTAATAAATGGCAGAGTTGTGATGCAAAAATGAATGACTCCAAAGCCATCATTCTTTCTGCTATGCCATACAGCTTATCAAAATGTTATTCCTTCAATGCTTCATGGAATTTGTGATCTCCTCAATGTGAATACTCCTTCAAACAGCATAGATCACAATTCATCTTTACTTTTTTACCTTTTGTGACTTTTGTCCATGTGCTCCTATAAATTTGACAAGGCAGGGAGGAAAAAGAGGATATCATGTCATCTTACCATCTCCCCTACATTCTCAAAATCTTTCTCTCAATTTATTTGCTAACACAGGCGAGTGAGTGGAGTACTTGTGCTTTCTCTCGGTTGTCAGTCGCTATCATTGCATTATCAGCCTATTTCCTTTTGGTCACATAACACTCTAATGAGATCTTTTTTTCCCTTGCACTAATTTATTGACAAAGAATAGTTGTCTAGTTATTCCCACCATTTACCTCTACATTGCCCTTTGAGCAAGCTCATAAAAAAATCTCCAACATTATTTGACATACCCTGAGCTCGCTCTCAATCCCCACTAGATCATTTGAAATTTACATTTTTTTTCAGGTATGAGTGCATCACCTTTATATTGGCTATCCATTGTCACTCTCTTTTGTTACTCACCCACCTTCTTATCCAAATACAGATTTCCTTGATAACATATTTTACAACACTTCATGTATTCAAATCATCGGTAATAGACTATGTGCCGTGTTGTCAATGTCAAATAAAAACAGATCTTGCCTGGTCATATTTTGACTTAAAAATCACACAGTAACATTGCCATTACTTATTTGCTAAACATTTTCCAATTATATTTAATCTTGTCTGAGCTTAAATTACTTTCTGTTAATTCTTTAACTGTTTACGTGCTCTTGCGTTCTTTAGAAAATTGTCTAAAATAACCTCCCTTTTATGGTTCTCATATTTTCATTCAGGATGAACTTCATAGGAATATAAATACTTCTCATAAAACTTCTTATAGAGATGAAGTAGTTTCTTACCCCTTTGGCCTCTATTTTGTGATCACTGCTTTGTATCTTTGAAACTTGTCTAAGGTATGGTTATAACAAGGTAAATATGTTTACATTCATTCATTTCCCATTTTTCAATGTCAGCAATTTTTCTAAATAGATCAAGCTGGATGTGTTGAATTGCAGTCATTTTTCATCTGTACCTTTAATTTGGCCTTTAAAAAATCTTTACATAGTTGTTGGGCTCAGTACATATTGACAATTGATCCATGAATGACTCCCTCATTGGTAACCATTCATTGCTTTTCTGTTAAGAGATGCTTTCCAAAGAAAGCATCCAACTTAACACAATTTGCATGTGTTTAGCAAGTGTCTTTTATATACAAGGCATCATGTTATGCACTGGTAATTCAAAAACAAAATAGAAAAGAAAAAGTGGGGTTGAGTGAAATAAGAATGTGAAGGTATACTGGAATTAGGTTGAAAGACTTAAAATTTCAGAGTGAGAAGTTTTATTCTAGCTGCAATGGGAACCATTGTGCACTCTTTAACAAGGGAAAAGCATGTTTTGACTTCTGTATGAGACTGTTAATAGTCTAAAAGTG
The DNA here is from genome assembly GCA_028646595.1 of Phalanger gymnotis. Classification (NCBI taxonomy): domain Eukaryota; kingdom Metazoa; phylum Chordata; class Mammalia; order Diprotodontia; family Phalangeridae; genus Phalanger; species Phalanger gymnotis. Next base: position 4,488 of record JAQQSZ010017129.1, read on the forward strand.
TTTGGCTTGTAGACTATTTGGATCTTTCTCAATTCAGATCAATTTTTTTTAAACAAACATAGGTGATAGATGATAGATCAGTAAGTAGAGAGACTAATGACTAAATCTGGAGACCAAGAACCTCAAAAATGAAGTGTACACATCTTGGCAAAAGTACAAAATTATATATAGGGATAGAAAAAGAAAATACTAGAACTTTTGTTTCTATTTATTTTTCACCAAAAATTAAAAAATTAAGCTCTATTAATATTTGCTGTGTAGATTGGAACTGACATCCTTATTTAATCCATATCAGAAAGGTATGTATCATGTAGAATATGAGGTCTAGAAAGTAAGTAGATCGACAATTGTGCCCTCATTTGTTTTTCACTTTTAACACATTATGAGATAATGTAGTTTAGGTCTGCTCTGTTAAATGGATTTACAGTTTATGTTATCTGGGTGTTAATAAAAGTAATATTCAAAAAGTAGAAAAGTGACTTACACCAATTTTAGCAAAAAAAAAAAACAACAACAACTCTACAGTCTGAAGATGATCCTAATTAATGTGAGCAGAAGTGAACAATAGGAAAACATCAGGGGTGAAACTTCTATTCCTAGTACAGCCTATTTATCAGCCACATTGCAAGTTTAAAAGAAAATCAAAATCTAATCAGATCTGACAAAAGTACCTTAGTGACAAAAGTGATGGTAAGATTTGCTACTGGAATTTCAATAAGAATGTTTTGCATAGTTTATGAATGAAATGGAATAACATATATTGTGTTTGATTTAGTGCAGGCTACTTACTTAGGCTGGTCCTCAGACATTGGCTGTAATCTGTGTCCAGAACCACACTAGAAAACTTATGAGGTTGGTAGAGCCTGTTATCTGCTGAAACAGTCAGGAGGATGAAACATTGGATAGGACTTTTGGAAACAATAAACTTCTGATTATTTTACTGGATGAAAGTATAGCATCAAAGAAGAAAATACTTGTCAATGACTATTTTCAATTATTTATATAACAACAGGAGTCAGTGTGTTATGTTTTAGAGTGGAATCCTAGAATTACAGTCAAAATACATCTACATGACCTTTTAACTTAACTCTTTTATCTGACAGTTAAGGAAACAAGCTGTGAAAGGTATTTGCTTTGTTCAGAAGTAGTGGTTCATTAATTCTATAAATAATAGCAATTATCTTGATGAAGTTAATGGCGAAAAGGAGGGTTTAGACGTGATTTCTCAGGTTTGGGAAATCTCATCATGACAATAATTAATCAACTAGCATTTGTTAAACACCTACTATGTGCCAAGCACATCAGTGCTTTTGTAATACTAGAGAATTACCTGGTGTCACTTAGTGCTTCAGTGATTTGCCAATTGTCACAGAGAAAATGTGTCAGAGGAAGGACTTAAACCAAGTCACTATAATTCTAATCATAATCCTCTTTTCACTATCCTGTACAGACTCTGAATCAAATTACCAAAATAGAAAAAAAATACTATATTTGTTTTTTAGAGTATGAAAATTTTATATGCTGGTGAATGTAGCAATCTTGTCTTTCTACATAGTAGCACAGTATAGACACAGTGCATACATAGCACATATGTGCATATGCATATATTTACATGCATATATCACTCATATAGAAGAAAATAGGTGCCTGAAAATTAAGGGGAATCTATTTTGATTAAATGGGTAGTCAAATGCTCTCATGAGAATAGATCAGAAGAATGGGCATCATCAAATCTGAAAAGAGATATCTGAGAAGTGATAAATGATTTTAGGGCACCAGTGAATAAGTGCAGGAACTAATCAAGTTTCTCTGAAGCAGTCACAGTATATTAATTTGATAGTGCAGGTTGTTTGGACTAAAATTAACACAGAAGTGGATACTATAGTTGCTATCCAAAGAGCAAAATACTAAGTTTCAAACTCGGTAAGTACTTAGGTAGAGATGGAAGGCTACCCTGAAAAGCCAGCCCCTGTTTGGAATTTGGACCTCTAGATTTCTGCCAAATGCAAATTCCCTAAGAGGCTCCCAAGTTAACCTCTACATTACTTAAAGCATGCTTTAACAATTTTTTATTCTATTTCAGAGAGCTAAATATGTATCGTCATCCTTCAATGGAAATCTCTTCCAATATGGCAGAAGCTCTGAATAGAAAGTGATTCCACTGGCTAATAACTGGAAAGTTATTGGGGAACGAAAGGACTAATGTTCCATGGGAAAGAAATAGGGCTTTTGAGAAAATATTGCCAGAGGCTCCACATATCTAGCTATGCTACTGGTAAAGAAATGTCAAAAAATAACAACCACATATTTTTTCTTTTCTGACTTGTGTTTGGCTCTGCTGAAAAGAATGATCAAAAATACTTAATGAATCTGACCCTGGAGACATAAATAGTAGGCTTGCAATTTATTTCCTTTGTAAAAGTGTTTGTTTTTAAATTTCTAATTTAATAAACCAAATAAAGTGACCATTCCCATATACATAATGGAACAAAGTAAAAGAGGATTGTAAATGAAAACATAAATCTCTGTAATGTATAGGTTGCATTTATTTTAAAATGTTTTAAATCCAACATGTAAACTTTCAGAGCTGTTCTGCTTGTTTGTGGTTCTTTCTGGTATTTCTTTTAAATGTTTCATTAACCACCCCCCATCTTGGCCACCCTATTCTTGTCCTCTATCCTTCCAAATGACACTGACTTTAAAAAATAAAGCAAAAACTTTTATTGAAAAGGTGCATGGTCAAGAAACACATTTCCCCAGATTAATTGTGCTTGAAAATATGTTTTATTCTTCATCTTGAAACCATCTTCTTTCTGTCAGGAAATAAGTAGCATGCTTTATGATTAATACTCTTACATATTGACTGATCATTGCATTTATTAGAGTTTTTAAGTACTTCGAACTTTTTTTTTTTACAGTTTTTTGACTATTATATACATTGTTCTTTGGGTTCTACTTACTTCAGCCTCCGTCTGTTCATAAAAATTGTTTCCCCCCTTCCCCCCACCCTGGGCTTCTCTGAAATGATCACTTCTTATAGCACAAGAATATCCCATTATATTCTCGTAGCAGAATGTATTCAAAAATTTCCCAGCTGATAGGCAAACTGCTTTAGTTTAACTGTAATTTACAACTCATTATTCAGAATAACAATCTGAAATAAGAATGTAAAAATAAGTTGAATCCATATTTTAGACAGTTTTAAATACAAAACAACAAATAAATATTTATTAACTGCCTATTATGTGCCATGTACCATACTAAGTACTGGTGCTGCAAAGACAAAAAAAGAACTGGGCATTTTTTTCTCAGACAGACATAAGCATGTGTATTTGTATCATATTGTACCACATTGTATCACATCACATATTACTGTATGTATTTATATATTGTTGAGGATACCACTGTTTTTCCAATTATCCAGGCTTGTGACTTAAGTGTTATCCTTGAATCCTTATTCACACCCCATATATCTAATCTGTTCCCAAGTCCCATCAAGTCTAGCTTTATAATAAATATCTTTATTTTGTGCCCCCTTCTCTCTTATGATATTGCAACTACCTTTGTGTAACCCCTTACTTCATGCCTTTTAATTGATCTCCTTCAAGTCTCCCACTGTTCTAGGCTATTCTCCCTTCTCCTATCAATACAACCTTCCTAAACACAGGGCTGACCATTTCACTCCAGTATCAAACAAACTATTTTAGTTCCCTATTTCCTCTACATTCAAATAAAAGAAAAATCCTCTACTCAGCTCTTAAAGCCCTTCATAACATAGCCTCTTCCTACATTTGTTGTATTCTTATATATTATCCACCTCCACATATTCCAAGATCTAGTTATAGGGGCATCTGTGACATTCCTTTCACAAATCATTCCTTCTTCTGACTCTGTACCTTTTTATTGTCTGTCTCCCATGTCTAGAATTCTCTCTCTTCTTCTCGGCTTCCCTGTTTTTGGTCAAGTCTAGGATAAACTATCTTCTGCATGAAGCCTTTCCTGATTCCCCTTAAAGCTGTTGTCTTCTTTCTGTTGATTATGGATAATTTATACTGTGTATGTATATAATGCTTATACATAGTTGTATGCATGTTGGCACCCCTATTACATTATGAGTTCCTCAAGAGCAGGTACTGTATTCTGCCTTCTTTATATTCCCAATGCTTAGAACAGTGTTTGGCACAAAGAAATTATTTAATAAATGCTTGTTGATTTGACTTGATTATACCCAATCAACTCATGCTCTCAGAAACTCAATTCTGACTCATTGACTTCCTGAAATTGTATTATGTTATAAATCACATTAAAAACTATATTTGGTATTTTAATGTAGGAACACATATCCACTTCCCCTGTTTAAGGATAGATCTGTAGTGGTATGTTGAAAGACACAAGAGTAAAAACCATCTTCCAAAGGGAAGAAAGATTAATCGAACTCTAATGTGAATCTATTTGAAAAAGTTCTGCAATATACATACAATTCATTAATTAAGGTTTTGTTTCCAATGAATAATAGTTAAGCTTTTTATAAATTACTACTTCTGTGCAATAAGCCATTTGTCCACTGGGATCTGAGGTGGTGTCCAGATCCAAGCGATCAGCAATAAAGTAGCAGGAAAAATGATGGTCAGCATCAGGAGATATAGATTCCAGGCCCAGAACTGCTGCTGACTAGCTCTGTGTCCTTGGGCAATCATTTAATCTCTCTGGATCTCAGTTTCTTATGTGTAAAATGAGGAAGATGGAACAGATATCCTCTCAAATCTCTCTCAGTTCTAAAATCTACTATTCTGGAGGAAAGGTAGATAAGGTTGAATTCGAAATGAGAAGAGTTGGATATTAATCTTGCCTACATCACTTACTAGCTGTGTGAAGTCACATTAACACATAAATCCTAAGTTTCCTTGACAGCCCCCAAATGGGGGCTATATAACCCATGGTTATTGCATGGAAAATTGTTTTGCCAACTCTTAGAGTATTATGTAAATTTGAGTTAAAATGTGAAGTATCAATGACCTATTATTAGAGATACAATATTAGGCTATGTACTTAGGACTTTAAAGAGAAAAATTAGATGCAATCCCTACTAAACTGAAAATAAATTATCAAGCCACGGGAAACAGATTTCTCAGGAATGTTGGCTTACAGCATAAAGACTATGAATGATGTAGATAACTGATTGTCTTTGCTTCATGAAGATGTGGCTTACACATGCGAAACATATTCCTCTGGATCAAAGTCAGAATATTTGATTTTGCCTCTTACTGTCTGTGTGACATTTAATACCTCTTTGTGAGTCTTAGTTTCCTCATCTTTAAAAGGAGAGAGTTTCCATTTTAAAGAGGAACACCCAAGATTTGGGAAGTTACATTCCAACTATGAAAACTGATCAGCTCAGCAAGAATATCAGGTAATAGATTATAAGCTAGACTAGTACTTAGATATGTTTTGGTATGACAACTGCAAAAAAGTATCATTTACAGGATGGCTTACTTAGAAAATCTAAGAAAGACAACAAAAAATGAGACGATTAATAACTTCAAAACACAGTGGAATAAAAAATAAACCCACAAAATAATAAGGTTTCTTTTAAGCAAAAACAAAAATTATAAGAGGAAAAAATAGAGGAGCCAAGATGGCAGCTGGAAAGCAGGGACTTGTGAGAGCTCCCCGACAGGTCCCTCCAAAAACCTATAAAAATTGGCTCTGAACAAATTCTAGAACTGCAGAACCCACAAAATAGCAGAGGGAAGCAGGGATCAAGCACAGGACAGCCTGGATGGTCAATGGATGAGGTCTATCAGGCATGAAGCAGAGGGGAGTGGAGCCTGGAAGGGAGTGGAGCCCAGCGTGGGCAGTGGCAGGGCCAACCAGACCAGGAGCTGGATGAAAGAGGCCCTACCACCCTGAATCAGTGAGCTGTGGCAGTTACCAGACTTCTCAACCCATAAACACCAAAGACAACAGAGAAGGTTAGTGGGAAAAGCTACGGGTACAGAGTGAAAAGAGTTAGCTGTTCAGCCGCTCCGGGGCAGCAGGAGTGATGGAGTTCTGAGGACAGAACTACAACTGCAGTTGCTTCTGGCCCCAGGCCCACCTGGTGGGAGGAATTAAGTGGCAGATCAGAGCAGGAGTGCAGAGCCTGCTTAAGATTTGTTCCAGGTCTGGGTTGCAGGTTCTTGGGGAAGGAGGAGTGATGGTGTGGTAGAGCTGGCTGTATAGAAATACCTCTGAAATCAGCAGCGCATCCCCTCAAGCTTGGAACAAAGTACTCTTTACTCTACAAGCAGTCATACCCTGCTGAAAGACCCAAGGGTCAAGCAAGTTGGCTGGGAACATGGCCAGGCAGCAAAAATGCACTCAGATTCAGTCTCAGACCTT
>JAQQSZ010017130.1:0-10868 GCA_028646595.1 Phalanger gymnotis
GCCTTCCTACTACACCTATACAATTTAAAAAAACTTATAGGGCCTATTAAATCTTCTCAAACTTATTTTCTTCTTCTGTCTACATGTTCTCACCTATCCCAAATTATTATTTTCCTTCTTTTCTTCTTTTATCTTCTCTCTCTTTCAAATTTATGAGACTTTCTTATTTTCTTCCCCTTACCCTCCCTACCTCTTCTTTGAGTGGCCATAATGTGGAATCAAATCTGATGCTTTGTTATTTACTATATTTATTGAATAAGGTGTAATTTTTTAAAAACTCAGGTAAAATTAAATGTTCAATCTATTTTTAACTCATAAAAGTATTTAAAGAACTACAAGTGTGATCCTTTTTCCATTAGCATGTCAAAATGAGACTGGGCATATAGATTTGGTATTAGGTGATTGATGATTCTTTTTCTATTCTTAGACATTTGGAGAAACCTTCTTAAACTAACATTTCTCATAAGAAGAACCTAAAGGCCTAATGTTTCATATTATGACAAGATGATAATTGACATCTGAATAAAACTTTTCAGTTTGCCAAGTATCTCTTTTGAACCTTACAATGACCATATGAAGTAGGTACTCCAGGTGTTATTATTCTTATTTTATATATGAAAAAACTGAAATTGGGAGAGGTGAAATGACTTGCCTATGGTGATACAGCTAGAAAATATCTGGGGCAAGATTCAACCACAGGTCTATGCCATGTATACTTAGCCAGGAAGACTCAAAGTCTCCATTTTTTAGCTTCTATTTTTATACTCCTAGTCTTGCTGTAGTGACACAAGAAACCATATTTCAAAATAATTCTACTTTTCTGGGTCTTACCATTTGAAAGTAGTTTGCATAGTCAATTTCTTTGGCCACAAAACTGTACATATCAGCTGAGAGCTGGTCCTGTGGAGGGGAAAATGTCAAGGCAAGTTATGAATGGTCATGAAAACAACAGAAGACTAATAAAATATAAGCTTTGCAACATCTGAGGCAGAAAAGTGAAATGGAGGAGTCCTAACTTTCCTTAATCTTGTTATATTACCTTGGGCATATTACAAATCTTCCATGTATGTTTCATTTAACCACAGAAGGCAGCACTGGGGAAAAAATTATACAGGTTTCAAAGAAGCAAAGGAAAAGCTTTCTAAAATTTGAGTTAGTTTAAAGTGGAATGGGCTTCTTTGGGGTTTAATGGATTCTGTGATTCTCTCTGGTATTATCCATGCAAAGTGGAAGTCTCCAGAAGAGTACCATGGGCTATATAACATTTTGATCAATAACCTACCCAAAGGCATAGATGGCTAATTTCTTTCTTTTCTTACAATTGCTCCCTCCATCTGCCTTATCTTAAACTACTCTCAGATGTTGGAATTTGTTTTGCTTATAATTAATCCCTTCCTGAATCGACCGTCATTCTTATTCTCCCCTTTCTCCAAATCTAATTCGTTCCTGTTTACCTAATGAGTTGAATGCATTTCTATACCAAACTTTGTGTTACTCTCTGCCCCATGCTTTCCTCATTGTTTTATTGTCTCCTACTTGCACACCCCAATTATGTGACATAAGTTCCTCCCACTCCTTCCTCTTTCTTCCCCAATATATTCATTTTTCCTTTCTTATTTCTTCTTTTAAGATCAACAAAACCTAACGAAACTATTTACAGGCTCTCCATCTTATTTCATTCCTTCTATGGCCATTGAAACCTTAGAGTTCTGAGGGAACACTTATTTCTTGTTCCCCTATAGGAATGTGAAATCTTCATACATTTATAATCTCTTCCCACTGTTCAAATGTTTTTACCTTTATATATTTCTCTTGATGCCTTCTGAACTGGAATTTTATTTTAGGGCCAGGCTCTGCACATTTCTGGTGGGAATTTTAGGCCTTTTTTTTTTTGCCCTAATCTGTATTATTTGGTATCCTACTGCAGCTTTCTCTGAGTATGAAAACCAATAATGAAATCAGGGGGACCTCAAGCCAGGGAACTGTAAACTTTCATTGGGTCCTAAGCGATATAATATATGTCATGTGCTGATCATTGCCCTACTTGTCTCATAATTGTAGTATCTGATGCCAGTTTAAGTCTTGTAGACATAATTGTACATTTGTCCTTGCTTGGAGCTCCAATAGACTACTTCTGGCCCCATTGTTTTGTCAGCTGGCTAGAAGGTTCAGAATGCAGAACTATAGACCTGCACCTGGTCTCAGATTCCTGCCCTAGTTGCTCATCTGTACACCCTAGCTCTAATCTTTGAGCTGAAACTGAGATCATGTTCTGGGGTCAGAACAATGAGATACAAACTCATCCCTGGTCCACAATCACTGCTTTGATACATAGCTTCAGGTCCCAGCTCATGTGTGCACTAGAACCTTAATTTATCCACATATCAGCTCTATATGGATAGAGCCTACTCTGTCTTTTTACCTACTCCCTGCCTCAGTGCTACAGGCCCAAGCCACTGGTCATGCTAGATAAAGCATTCTTTTCTAGAGTCAGATGAATATCGCTGTCAAATGTTTCCTATTCCTCCTACCTGCTTTGGTACCACAAGCCATAGTCTTCTGAGACCCCTTCCCTGCCCGGGATCTCAGAGTGACACTGCTGCTGGCTCACCATTGTACTAGCTGAAGGCCCCAGCCTAGGTCTTTCTGCCTGAATCTCCTAGCCAGTATCCATAGGTTTCTGGCTATCTTCATATACTAATCTGAACTGGAAAAATGAACCACTCTGATCATCACTCCATCTGGTGCTTTACCTCAATCTTTACTGGAGGTATGGGAAAAAGCTTGGTTATATGGCTTCTGCTCATTCCATCATCTTTGCTGGTCTCTTTTCACAATCATTAATAATCATGCCTTCCAGTTTTTGCTAACAATAGTATTTGACAATTCTTTGGTAGCCTAAGATTTAGTTCACCTAAGATTTGGGCCTGGTGACTTGAATATGTCTGGGCTGGTAGAGGCTTTTTATTATTATGCTAGTTATTTTGGGTAAAAAAATCCTATTGGTCATTTTGGTTATGTCCATTTCGGACCAAAAATCATTCTCCTCTCTTCAAAGAACTTATCTTCTACCAGGGGATACAATAGATAAATATATAAGTAAATATAACATAATTTGAATTGGGAGAGAGAACTAAAAATTAAGTGGTTTAAGGAGAGGCTACCTATAGGAGATGGCACATGAGCTGAGCCTTGAAGAATGTTAGTTTCTAAGAGGCACAGGTGAAGGAGTGCTTTCCAAACATGGGGGACACCCTGGGCAAAAGAGATATAATGTTTGATTCTAGGGGACAGAAAAGAGATCAGTTTGACTGTAACATAGAGTATATGAAGGGGAGGTATTGTGAGACAAATCTAGAAAGGGAGACTAGAGTCAGATTGTGAAAGCAAGGCAATGAAAACAGAAGCAAAATAAGAGTGCAGAAATTCTGGCTTCCCCTCTTTAATTACAATTGTCCCAGAGACCAAAAGCAGTGGTTATTTCCTTGAGAACATTTTTTCCCCAATTTTTAAATTTAATCTTTAGCTTCTGGTTGTCATTAGATTTGTCTCACCAGTTTTAGCTCATTCTAAACTAATTCTAACTGGATAATATTTTCATTTAACCATAGTACTTTAATCAGTATTTTATATGGACAAGATAAACTATAGCTAAAGCATATATAAGGCACTGTAGGCCAAGTATTACTTTTATTAAATAAAATTTCAAACCAAAGCAGAAGCCCCTTTGCAAATATCATTTTGGCAGCAGTGGGTAAATGGGTAACATCTACATTCTTAATTAACAGCTATGAAGTTTTTATTGTTCTCTTCCACACCTGGAGTATATAGATGCAAATATGAGACTAAACACATTCCCCTTAAGTTGATTCCAGGATGTTTGATTCTTTTTTGCTTTACTAAGTTATGGGAAGAAAGATGAGGGAATGTAGCCTTATGTGACTCAAGACAGGGATGTATTATTTTCATTTTTAAGCACTGAAATCTTTGGCACTGAGACCAATAATTGCCTTCCTTCAAGCTGGTCACAGATCACTAGCTGTTAGAGAATGGGGAAAAAACTGAAGAGAGTGAAGTTGATGTGTAGTGATCAGTAATACCAAATATTAAAATTCGATTCTTATTTGTTAAGAATGCTTGTATACAGTACAAATATCCCTGTTCGTACATTTAGCTGTTGCTTGTGAAACGAGTCATTTGCTTTTAAGTGAAGAATATGTAGTCTTAGAAAATATGAGAGATTAAGATATTAAACAAACTGTCAATACATACTAACATACATTTTATTTCAAGTACAATGATCATTTCTTAGATTAGATGCAGATGCCTTTTAAAAATTAATAAGAAAGTAATCTGACCACATTAAGGCTGATATGTTTAAAGGTTTTTTATATTTCATAAATACATCAAATGTGAAGTATAAGTACGGTGATGGGATGTAAAATGAGATATAAATGTATCTAAGGAGATTTTTATGACAACTAAATCTCTAATGATGCATATTTTTGTAACTGATCTGTTAACATAAAAATTAAAGATAAAAATCATCATGATAGAAAAATGGGAAAGAATATAAAGAGAAAAGAGCAGAAATACTAAAATGAAGGATGAACAACAACAATTAGCTAGATATTATATTATCTGTACTCCAGGAATATTGGCATTACTCTTGTTGGTCCAATGATCTGTTAGTTACCAGGCTAATGAATTCTTTTGAATCTATTATTGCTTTCTAAGTAAAGAAAGAAGTGTTGACAGTCTCACTTGAGTACAGACAAAATACTATGGATCTATGATTATGGCCATTTGGGTGAACTTAAGTGAATGAGCCTGATGAGATTTCCAATAGAACTGGCTGTGGCTATGTGGCAAAGGGATTGTGTTTCCATACTTACTTTCTTTTTAGCTTTGCTTTTCATTTATTGATCAACAAATCTACTCATCTCATGTTTGATATAAGCCTTATTTCGCTATGCTTATGTGACACTGTGCGATTTTATGTTTCTAAACACAATTCTAAACTCCTGGCTAATAGCTAATTCAAATAACACAACTGAATATATTTGCTGCCCTTTAATAATGTACTTTTGGGTGGGGGGAGTTTTTGAGCTGATTAGAGAGCAAATTTTTCCAGACAATAAGCTTTTCCACAAATACATAGGGGATTATAGTATTCAGTGAGTTCGGAAACCCAAGTGTCATGGTACTCTGAAAAAGAACATTTCCTCCATAAAAGTGAAGAGTTTTACTCTCAGGAGTTAGTTTCTCAAAACTCTAGTACTTAAATTTGATAAGAGTCTTAAAGATAATAAGAGAGTGCTAGTGCCTATTGTTTCCAATTAGGAAAGGGGATTGGTCAAACATAATGGCAGATAATAACAGAAAGGCCAAATAGAAGTCACTGAATATAAGTAGTAAGTTTGAATTACCTACTGCCAGAGTCCCCTATAGCAATCTGTGATAAAAGGGTTTTTTTGGTCATTTTTTTCAATCTAGCATTGACAGAAGCATCAAAGTCAGGTAAGCTCAACAAACGTTCTTTTCTTCTAATATGCAGGAGGACTAATGGAAATAATTTGCTATCTTGTAGTCCAGCACACAATCAAATTTCCTTCTCAAGGTCCTCCAGAGCTTTGATTTCCTATACTTCCAAAAGAATAGCTAGGATCCAAGATCAAGAACAAGGGCTCTTAACCTTTTTTTTTTTTTTTGTCATGAACCCTTTTAACAATCTGGTGAAGCCTTTGGTCTCAGAATAATATTTTTCAATGTATAAAACATATAGGATTATGAAGGCAGCCAATTATAACCAAATATAGATATAATGATATTAAAAAAAAGTTCATATACCCCAAGTTAAGAATCCTTGACAAGAATATACTAAAGAATTAGACCAGGCTTGGTACCTACAGATACTCTGAATTTCAGTTCAAAAGAAAGATGAATTTTTTTGTGCTATTAAGTCTCTGTTTCTTAGGTTGTACCTTTCAGGTAAGGGACAATATGGGGTCAAGGTAGGGGGTGGGTACCCTGCATATCTCCACTCGGTTTGCGGCTTCCTCCATTTCTTCCCTGAGGGCATCAGCTTTGGCACCTGATGGCTGCAAGTTGCTGGACAAACCTGAAGATTTGGAGGTCTGCTGCCACCTTGTGGGAAACAAGTGAGAAAAGAGAGGCATGAAGTAGGAGTATGGTCCTAAATATACAAAAATTATGAGAAGAAGAGTTAAATTCTTCAGGGGCTATGAACACCTGATGATAAGTATTACCCAGGAAGTTGCTGACCAGGCCACAGCGCTGCCCTGTTTTTAAAGTAAGAGGCAGAAATATATAGTCAGGATTAGGGGTTCAAGCTCTCGGGGCACTGGCACTAACTACACCTGGTCATTCTCCTCTGTTAGTTTCATCTTGAAAAAACCAAAATACTATTTTCTACCTCTCTCATGGAAAAGAATTTCAAAGAACCAGGCCAATTTGTGAATAACTTTGAAATACATGGAAAATGTTTGACTTTTAAAAGAGCCCCAGGATAACAATATCATGCAAATTGAAAAAATATACAACATTCACCTTTGCTATTAGTCTCAGAGAGCTCCATGGTAGTTTAAGTGAATCAGATTTTCGCAAAAAAAAAAAAATACAAAATTCCAATTCCAATGAAGTATATGCCAACAAATGAAAAGTTGGTAGAAGTTTCAGAGGCAAATATAGGTTAGATTTCAGGAAAAACTTCCTAACGGATCTACCCCAAAATGGAATGGGCTTTCCTGAGAAGTAATGAGTTCCCTTTCACTAGAGATATTCAAACAAAGGTTGGATAATCATTTGTCAACTATATGGTACAGAAAGTTCTTGCACAGATATGATCTAGACTTGTATTTATCACCACTTGCTTGAACTATTGCAAGAGCCTCCTAATTAAGCTCCCTTGTAGTCCTTCCTATTTCAAGCTATCCTCTGCACAGTTCCAAAAGCAAATGAGAAACTTTTATAAAACCCTAAGAAACATAATTTATTCTTGTAAAATCAATAAAACTAGTAGAGGACTTTTTACAAATTTTCCTGAATAGATATTTAGGAAGGCTACTGCCTTCTGTACTTTTCTCAGTCTATAGCTTCTGGGGTAGCTGGTGTGTACTATCTGATGATGCATTCAATCAGCTCTCTTGCTCTTAAGCAACAGTGTCCACTTCTGAAACTTAGGACTTCTGCCTTTTCTTGCTTTTCACTGCCCTCCTCTTCATAGAATTTATTTTTATCTGAGGCCACAGTATAGTCTCCATTGACTAAATATTGGAGCCCTTCATACCACTGAGGGAACCCATGAGGACTGTATCTACTGGAAACCTGAGAGGGCCTTTCTCCTGTAGCTTGGGTCTTGTTCTCCTAAGATGTGACTAACCCTAGGCTTCTCAATGAGCTGTTAATTCTCATAATTTAACAAGAATCGAGATGAAGCTGATAGTACCTATCAGCTAAGCTCCCCAAATAACTTTCTAAAGTACAGGTCTATCTCTCCTGCTCAAGAATCTTCAGCGGCTCACTATTTTCTTTGGGATAAAGTATTAATACCTCAGCTTGCCCTTTAGAGTCCCTCACAATCTGGCTCCAGTTTATTTTTCCAGATGTCATTCCCTATTAATACACTACATGCCAGGTGGAAGAGGGTTACAAGCATAGCATGACTTAATTATGTCTCATCATGTAGAAGAGGTTAGGGAACCTGCTCCTAGGACAATTGTGACAAGGTGTAATGGAAGTGCCTTGGACAAACTGTGGTCCACGTATAGAAATTCCATAACTACTTCTTGTTAGCTAATTATGTGATGATTAGGAGGCTTTGATTAGCCATTCAAAAAAGCCAGTCAGCCTCATCTACTGTCTGATCTTGGTTTGACTTGGCAGACAGAATCCAGTGAAAGACAATACTGTAAAGAGAGAGAACAAGGGCCTTCTCCCCCTTAGAGCCATGTGGACCTGTGAATACAGACCTAGATTCTCTTCCTCCTTTGGTGTTTCTTTTCCATTTTAGGTAGAGGGATGCCATAGGTGTGCCTATGTCTGGGTTTCGAAACCAGTTAATCATTTATGCTCCAGGAACAAGGAGTAACCTCCAGGATCTAGCCTAGTGGTGGCTGAGATAAGAGCTTATGCAGCCTGAAAGCTACATTTGAACATGAACTTGGTAGAAAGCAGAAGAAAGCAGGAGAGAGGGTACCCCTAAATTGTGGGGGGTAAATGGCTGTACTTTTGTCATATATATTGGAAGTAAATATCTCTTTTGTAAAAACTAATTGATGCTAACTGGTTAAATGCAACTGGGATTTTTGACACTGTCACATAACTGGGAAGAACAAAGCCAGTCAGAGTTCAAGCTGAAAACATCAGAGAAAAGACACCCCTACTCCTTAGGGTAGTCTAAAACCCTGGTGGGGAAGATGGATCCTGATTCGGGAACACTGAGGCCACAACATACCTGCTACACAGACAAACTGGCCCACCTGCTATTCCTCAAACTCAGTGTTCCATCTCCTGCTTCCATTACTTTGCATGGGTTATCTCACATGCTTCCCTAAAAAGACAGAAACCTCCTATAGTGCAGGATGGCGAAACTTTGCATGACCTTGATTTTCAGTATTTTTTTCCTTTTAAATTAATTTATTTATTTTGAGTTTACAACATTCAGTTCCACAAGTTTTTGAGTCCTAAATTTTCTCTCCCTCCCTCTCCTCTTCCCTACCTCCCCAGGACAGCATGCAATCCAATATAGGTTGTACATATACCTTCACATTGAACATATTTTCACATTAGTCATGTTGTAAAGAAGAACTGTAATCAATGGAATGAACAATAAGAAAGAAGAGATAAAATTTTTTTAAAAAGAGAGAGCAAATAGTTTGCTTCAATCTGCGTTCAGACTCTAATTCTTTCTCTGGATGTGGATAGCTTTTTCCAACATGAGTCTTTTGGAGTTGTCTTAAAACTTTGCATTGCTGAGAGAAGCCAAGTATATCACAGATACAACGTGTGCACAATGTTCTCCTGGCTCCCCTCCCCTCACTCAGCATCAGTTCATATAAGTTTTTTCAGGTTATTCTGAAATCCATCTGCTCGTCATTTCTTATAGCACAATAGTATTTTATTACATTCAAATACCACAACTTGTTCAGCCTTTCCCCAATTGATGGGTATCCTCTTGATTTCCAATTCTTTGCCACCACAAAAAGAGCTGCTATAAATATTTTTATACATACGGGTCCTTTTCCCATTTGTATGATTCCTTTGGGATTCAGCCCTAGAAGTGGTATTTCTGGGTCAAAGGGTGTGCAAATTTTATAGCCCTTTGGGCCTAGTTCCAAATTGCTCTCCAGAATGGTTGGATCAGTTCACAACTCCACCAACAATGCATTAGTGTTCCAATTTTCCCACATATTCTCCAGAATTTATCATTTTCCTGTTTCGTCATGTTAGCCAATCTGACAGGTGAGGTGTGATACCTAAGAGTTGTTTTGATTCGCACTTCTCTAATCAACAGTGATTTAGGACTTTTTTTCATATGATTATAGATATCTTTTATTTCTTCCTCTGAAACTGCCTGTTCATATTCTTCAACCATTTATCAATTGGGGAAAGACTTGTATTTTTATAAATTTGAGTCAGTTCTCTATATATTTTAGAAATGAGGCCTTTATCAGAGACACCGGTTGTAAAAATTCTTTCCCAATTTTCTGCTTCCCTCCTAATCTTGGTTGCACTGGCTTTGTTTGTAAAAAAAAAAAACAAACCAAAAACCTTTCAATTTAATGTAATCAAAATGATCCATTTTGCATTTCAAAATGTTCTCTATCTCTTGTTTGGTCATAAATTTTTCCCTTCTCCACAGGTTTGACAGGTTAAGTATTCCTTGTTCCCCCAAATTGCTTATAGTATCAGCCTTTATATCTAGATCGTGAATCCATTTGGAATTTATTTTGGTATACGGTGCAAGATATTGGTCTATGCCCAGTTTCTGCTATACCACAAAAACAATCAATAACTTCATTCAAGAGACTGACCATATGGTATATTCCTTTCTATTCCCATTCAGTTTTCTCCAGAGGTCTATCATATCAACCTTCTCCAAAATTCTATTCACCTCCTTAACTTCTTTCTTGTTTATTTTGAGGTTACATTTATCAAGTTCAGAGAGGGGGAGGTTGAGGTCCCTCATTAGTATAGTTTTGCTGTCTATTTCTTCCTGTAACTCCCTTAACTTCTCCTCTAAGAATTTGGATGTCTCAGACTTTCAAGACTTTGTTAAAAAAAAATCCTCAACTTAACAGAAGATTTGGCATACAAGAACCAAGAGAAATATATTCTTTCCTCTTTCCTACTGCCTATTGTTTGTAGGGCAAGATAGATTTCTATACTTAACAGAATGTCATTCCTTCCTTGAACCAAATCTGATGAGTAAAGCTCAAGCAATGCTCTTCTCCCTCCCTTCTTTCCCTCTTCTATAATATGTTTTTGTGACTCTTCATGATTATAAGAGATTCATAAGAACAGAATGCTTACCTTTTATATATCATAAAATGTAAAATGTATGTCTAACATTCTTATTAATAATTGTCGAGCTCAGAAGAAAGAGGGGGATAATTCTGACTATGATATGAATTTAAAAAGTAAAACCGGGCGGAGCCAAGATGGCGGCTGGGAAGCAGTGACTGGCGTGAGCTCCCCACCAAGTTCCTCCAAAAACCTATAAAACAATGGCTCTGAACCAATTTTAGAGCTGCAGAACCCACAAAGTGGCAGAGGGAAGCAGGGCTCCACCGCAGGACAGCCTGGATGGTCCCTGGGTAAGGTCGGTCCCACACGGACCTCCCAGC
>JAQQSZ010017131.1:0-10867 GCA_028646595.1 Phalanger gymnotis
AAAAAAAAAAAGGTTTTTTGCATGCAACTAGAAAATAAGATACACCGGCAATGGGGTATAGAAATTTATGTTGCCCTACAAGAAAGGAAGAGAAAAGGGGATGGGGGGGGAGTGGGGTGACAGAAGGGAGGGCAGACTGGGGAACAGGGCAACCAGAATATACACCATCTTGGAGTTGGGGAGGGTAGAAATGGGTAGAAAATTTGTAATTCAAACTCTTGTGAAAACCAATGCTGAAAACTAAATATATTAAATAATAAAAAATAGAAAAAAAAGAATTACAAATATCATCTTCCCACATATGCATGTAAACAGTTCAGCTCCAGTGAATCCCTTATGTTTTCTTTTTACCTTTCTAGGCTTCTCTTGGGTCTTAATATTGGAGATCAAATTTTTTGTTCAATTCTTTATGAAATCTCCTTGTGAAAGCTTGAAATCCTTCTATTTTATTGGATGACCATTATTCCCCTTGAAGTATGATGCTTAATTTTGACAGGTAGGTGATTCTTAGTTGTTGTCCTAGCTCCTTTGCCTTCCAGAATATCATGTTCCATGACTGCTGATCCTTATCATTGTAGCCGCTAAGTCCTGTGTAATCATGATTGTGGCTCCCTGATATTTGAATTACTTCTTTCTGTCCACTAGCAGTACTTTTTCCTTGACCCGACAGTTCTGAAATTTGGCTATGACATTCCTTGGAGTTTTTATTTTGGGATCATTTCCTGAGGTGATTGGTGAATTCTTTTAATGTCTATTTTGACCTCTGGTTCCAGAATATCACGGCAGTTTTCCTTCATAATTTCTTGAAAGATGCTGACCAAGTCTTCCTTTTGATTATGACTTTCAGGTAGTCCAATCCTTCTGACATTGTCTCTCCTGGATCTGTTTTCCATATCACTGTTTTTCCAGTGAGATATTTTACATTTTCTTCTATTTTTTCATTCTTTTGAATTTGATTCTTGATGCCTCAGAGTCATTAACTTCAACTTACCCAATTCTAACTTTTAAGGAGTTGTTTTCTTGAGTGGATTTTTGTATCTCCTTTTCCATTTGGCCAATTCTATTTTTTAGGCAGTTGTTTTCTTTTTCCAAGCTGTTGATTTTTTTTTCATAATTCTCTTGCATCACTCTCATTTCTTTTCCCCCCTTTTCTTCTACCTCTCATATGATTTTTAAGTGCCTTTTTGAGCTCTTGCATGAGTTCTTTCTGGGCTTAAGATCACTTCCCATTTTTCTTTCAGGTTTTGCCCATAAGTGTCTTGACATTGTTGTCCTGAGTTTGTGTCTTGATCTTCCCGGTCACCATAATAACTTTCTATGGTCAGATTCTTTTTTTGTTTGCTCAGCCTTTTGGGGGGCCTTTTTTCCTTCTTTTCAATTTGATCTCTGCTCCTGAGATGAAAAGGGTGCTGTCTCAGGCTTCTTGTGCCAGGGGCTGAAATCTCTGGCCATTTACCTGGTGATGTACTGATTTTGCCCATGTACTGATGCCCTTACAGGGGATCCTCGTGTCTGGTGGTGTGCTGAGGGGGTTGCTTGCGGGGGGCACCTGGTGCTGCTGGAGACTGTAGGGATCTGGCAGCTTACCTGGTGCTGATCCAGAGTCCTAGTGTTAGTGTCTGGTGTATGCTGAGGCCCATGGGGTGTTTGTACATTTCCCTCAGGGCTACATTGAAGCACATGTCAGTCTGGCCTCTCAAGGCTGCCTGTTTGCCTGGGCCTATGCTGAAGCATGTGGTGCTTCTTGAAGCTTGAGTCTACCCATCCCCCTGGCTATGCTAAGGCCATGCTGAGAGGGTCCTGGTGTTGGTGGTGTTTGCCTGTTCCACTACTGGTTTGTTGAGGTGGGGCTTGTTGCTGGCTTGCTGGGATGCTTCCTGTCCCTGACTGTGTTCCCCTTTTACCCGAGTGAGACAGATCTGTCCTGACAATCTTCCAAGTTTCTTGGGCTCAAAGATTGTTTCACCCACCTTTTTGCTGGTCCTACTGTTCCAGGATTTGTGTGAGGCTGCTATTTTATGGTTTTTGGAGGTGAATATGAGGGTTAGTGTGATTTACTGCTTACTCTGCCATCTTGGCTGGAAGTTGTGTCATCAGTATTAGAACAATGATGGAAATCAATCAATCAATATCTTTTAACCATCTCTTATGTGCCAGACATTGTTCTAGAAATATAAAAAGAAGCAAAAGACCATTCCTGCTCTTAACGAGTGTATATTCTAATGAGGAAGAAAATATGCAAAGTCCAACATCAAAGAGGCATGCCCAGCTATCTAGGTTAGGCTCTGTGCTGTTTAACCTTTTTTAATTGATGACTTGGATCAAAACATAGATGGCACACTCTATCAATCTGCCAATGACACAAGGCTGGGAAAGGTGGCCAATGCACTGGATGAAAGAGTCAGAATCCAAAAAGATTTTGATAGGCTAGACTTGTTCTGTTTGGCCTCAGAAGTCAGAATGAGAAGGAATGAGTTGCAGTTGAAAAGAGACAAGTTTAGACGCACTTTCAGGAAAACTCTCCTACCAATCAGAGCAGTCCAAAACTGGAATGAATTGCCTGGAGAGGCAGTAGATTCCCTAACCTTGGTGGCTTTCAAGCAGATGTAAGAAGGTTACTTATCAGGTATGGTTACATAGGGTTCCTTTTAAGGATAGGTTTGGCTAGGTACCTGCTGAGGTCAATTCCAGCTCTCAACTTCTGTGATTATGAAATACCTAAGGGATTGTGGTTTTAAGAAGTTGAACTTTCGTTATAAGAGATGCTTGAGATCATGGACCATATAATTCCACCAACTTCCATCCAGCCTTTGTCTTACTTTATAATTTTAGGCCTCATTCACTTTTCATCTATTCTGTCTTTCTGAGATATACGTACTACTGGACCAGCTATGTGGATTTTCAGAGTCTAGACTTTATCCAGTTGGTTTTTCCTATGTTTATAGTTAGACCACACCATTTTGAATGATTATGAATGTTTTTGAGGAGGCTCTGTTCTGTCTGTGGACTTGAAGAAATCTACACAATGTAACATGCAAACAGGAGCATATGGAGGACCTCAACATTTATTGTAGGAATTCTTAACCTGGAGTTCATGACCTTTTAAAAACTATTTTGCTAATTCTATTTTAATATCATTGGTTTCTTTTATAATCCTATGCATTTTGTTTTATGCTTTTAAAAACATAATTCTGAAAAGGGATAAATTGGCTTCACTAGACTGCCCAAAGTATCCATGACACAATAAGGTAAGAACTCCTGTTCTATCCCTCTTCCATCTATACTCTCTACTGGATGTGATAAAGTACTACAGGTATTATTAATGCCCTTTTTGTAGAGAAAGAAACTGAAGGCAAATGGCATGTTCCTGGTCATGCAACAAATAATTGTGGAGTGTATAATATGAACATAAGTATTTTCTCTCTGGTGTCATTTCTACTATTCCATGCCCCCTTTGCATACAGCAGCAGTGTCAAATCCAAATAGAAATGGGAGCCAGTAAGTTTACATAAGGACCTTTGCAGGTGCATTTTGACTTAGAAAGCCACATAATAACATTATCTATGTTTTACTGTATTTGTATTTATTTGATAAGTATTTCCTAATTGCATTTTAATCTGGTTAAGGTTACACTTGAGTGTATTGTGGGCCACACGGTGGACCTTGGGTTTAACACATTTGGTGTAGAGGATCTGCACCAAAGAGGAATCATATGCGTCAGAGATCATAAGCAGAACCTCCTGCCATCCTGAACAGGCTCATCAGAGCCCTCGAGATGCTACAGGTATTTGTGCTTCTAGAAATTCAGAGGCCAGGAGCTGAGTGATTGCTTTAAGAGTAGGGTGCCACTTGGGTGTCTCTTATCCTTAGATACCATGAAAGCGGATATGGACCTTGTGCCAATTATGAATCCTCCCAAAGCTCCAGGGACACAATCATTACTAATAGCTAATGTGAATTCAGTCTAGATATCCTGTGTTCAGAGTGACACATCATGGAAATCTGTAGTTCCATTCCTGCATAACACTATGCTCAGGTCCTTCATATATCTGCATATTTTGACTATAGATTATTTCTCACATGTAACAAAAAAATAAATCCCATGAGGCAAAAAAGTACAGGAGTGAGAGATGAGGCATAGTCTAAGCAAGAGAATGAGCATATAGGAAAATTGTGGTGGTAGAACATTCCCAGAGCAATGTCCCTCTGAATACACAGATCATTAATCTTCCAGCTACAGGTAGGTGTGTTTTGCATGCTTCAATATCTCCTCAAAGACCTTTGTAGCCTGTCAGTGTGCAGTAAGCTTGAAAGATATAGTTGCTGCAAAAAGACATAGGTTGTTTCTCTTCACCTGAAAGGGAAACCATGGAAGGAAGAGAATTCTGGACATTATTATTCCTATTTATTTTTCAGAAGAACATGGGAAACTGTATAAAACCCATATCAAAAGGCAACATGTCAATCTCTTTGCATTGTTGTTGTGGGGCAAGGGAAGAGAAAGATGAGTGGGTGGACAACAAAATCTTCTAATGACCTATATGCAAAATTTAGGGTAAGTAGGCTTTCGTGGTTGAAGCTCCCTTTCCTCTAGCTATGGCTGCCACAAAAGCATTGCGTTTTGATTCATTTTTGTCCTCATAAAACATGCCTTTCCTAATCTATATTTGCCACTTGACTAGGTGGAAGTTGGCCCTGAAATCAAGCCTGTTATTTGAATATGTAGTTGAAATAATATTAACAATATTAGTTGACAAGAACTTTTTATTGATTTTTGAGTTGAGGTAGCTTAGGAATTTTTTTTCTTTTTTAAAATTTATTTTATTTTTAACTTATGAATGAAAACAAGTATTTCCATCACATAATACAATAAAAAAGATGATTGCCATGAAACTGCAAATATACTATGCAGAACTTGCTATTCCTTTCAAATATACTACAAAAGTATCATGTATCTTTTTTCCTTCTTTTCTTCCCTCAAAGTTGTTTTAATCTGCATTTCTCTAGTCAATAATGATTTAGAGCATCTTTCATATGACTATAAATTGTTTTGATTTCTTCATTGGAAAATTGCCTGTTCATAGCCTTTGCCCATTTGTGAATTGGGCAATGACTCATGTTCCATGGATTTTGCAAAGTTCATCATATATTTTAGATATGAGACCTTTTGTAGCTTAGGAATTTAAAGCCAATTTTGTTCCAGAGTGCATGCCAATGACAGACATTGCTACCCCCATCTGGACTCATGGTTCATGAAACAACATATCTAGCAACATTGATTTCTCCAGAATATCTTGGGAATGTAATGAGCACTTTGTCATTGAAAATCATATTATTCCATTATTATTCTGTTAAATGGCCAGTGATGACTAAATAATAGCAGCCAGTATTTTGTGAAGTTTTTCTTCTCAGAATTTTGAATCTCAGAAATATTCCCATCTTATAAGAGAAAAAAAAATGAAACATGGAAAATAAATACTTTTTCAATATCTCCATTTGTCAAGGAAAGACCTGGGCAGAGAAACATCTTAAAGTGTTTATGGTTCACAGTCAAGTCAACAAGTATTTATTGAGCACCTACTAAGTACCAAGCTCAATGCTACATACTAAGGATACAGAGAAAAATAAAAAGAATTCCCTTCCTAAAGGAACGCACAGTATAATGAGGGATACAATATGTGAGTAGCTATGTACAAGAAGATCTATACAGGAAAAATTGAAGGTAATCTCAGAAGGAGGGTTAGTATTAAGTAGGGCCAGGGAAGACTTTTTGCCAAAAGCAAGGTTTTAGAAGCGATTTAAAGGAAACCGGGAGGCAGAAACAAAGATGGAGAGTGTTTTATTGACTGTTAGACATGAAAGGAAATTTAGAGAAAGTATACACCATATACAACTGCCTCACTTTACAGATTAGGAGACTGAGACCTCCAAAAGTGAAGAGATTTGTCCAGGGTCTGACCAGTGGCAGAGCTGGGGCTTAAAACCAGATATTTTAATGCCTAAGTTAGTGTTCTTTTCATTATGCTATGTTTACATCATAGGACCTACAATTTCCTGCCCCTGAGTCATATTTGATCACATCATAAATCCTACCACTAACTTAGTAATCTTGAGTGTATCATTTAATTTTTCAATTTGATTTTATATTTAAAAGGCATAGAATTAGCCAACTATCTACTGTCTATCTTAAAGAAGGGTGGATAATTTTTTTTAAAGAAATGGGATACTTTATTCAAAAGAATAGAGAAAGAGTGGCATAATATGGGACATATGGGGTAGTGAATCCTCGGCAACCACAATGATGAGTGAAGACTAAGGAAGGATGCACAATAGTTATAGTGGGGACTATAAGTCAAAACAAAGTGGTAAAATGGAACAGTGAAAGAAAAGAGAGGTGGTCACTGGACTTGCTAAGGGATCTAAAAGTATGTTCTATGTATCTTTAAATCTGAGTCATGACATTTCCTCCAAGAAATGTCATTCATGAAGCTTTATGGTAAAAAGTAGTGGTCTACGAACCTTTACCATTCATTCATATTTATATACTCCACCCTTACATGCATATGAGCACAGAAGTTATCCCCCTTCACTTCCCATTCCCCCAATATTTATGCTCTAAAATAGAAGTATGATTTAATAACTAATGCCAGTGTTTCTTTCTACAAACATTGACTTATGTATATATATTTAAATTATATTTAAATAGGTATACAATCTTTATTTTCTAGTAGTAACTTAAATTTTGAAAAAAGAGCTCTCGACCTATGATCTTATGATTGTGTGATTTCTAATTTCCCTCCCACTGTACCATGAACACACAAACATATGTGTGTATGAAAATATGGAATGCTTTTAATATTTCCTCAGCTGATTTTTATATTGTGCCTGTAAGGGATATAGTACAAATTTTATTACTCATATTTTGAAAATGAAGAAAATGGATCTCAGAGAAATTAAAAGACATTCATAGTGTCATAGTTCATAGGTATCAGAGAAGCATGCCAAATATAGATATACTGATTCTAAGTCCAATGCTCTTTGCTATTTTTTCAACTAATAGAAATTTGTTTTTTCTCCCTCCCATTCCATCTCCTAATGAAAAAAATAAACCAAAATGATTGCTACAAATAAATACGGTCAAACAAAGCTATGTCCAAAAACATGTAAGTCCCATCCTACATCCTAAATCCATCAATTCTCTGTCAAAAGATGAGTAGTATGGGTCCTTTGAAATCATGGTTGGTCATTGCATTCATCAGAGTTCTTAAGTCTTTCAAATATTCCAAGCATCCAATTATAGCAGTGTTCATCTTGTCCAACCCTTACATGAATTGAATCCCTATTTTATTGGGAACACCAAAAAAATGATTGCTAACCACTTGAAAACCTCCAAGAGCAGGAGTATGTTATACTTAAAACAGCTCATAAAGGTTGAAATTTCAGTATGAGCATTTATATCTTCTAAATCAACAAACACTACAAGTCAAAGATTGATTTATTCTTTTGTTGGCTGTCTAGACAATAAAAAGTGATAAAACATTGACAAATGCAGATTAAATTTAAAAGTTTGCCATGACTCTTGGGAGACCTAGATGTTAAACATTTACCAGCACATCTCTGGAGATACTCCACCACCTCTCTAGGAAACAACCCAGGCTGTTTTCCCCTGGATGCTTTCCAATTTATCAATGAATATCCTGTTTAAACTATGGTGCCCAGAGAGGATTCTGGGAAGATGACGGAGTGGGTCAGAAAATTCCAACCTCTCAAGATTTTCCCCCACAAAAGAGTTAAAATAACACCATAGGGCAAACAAAGTGTGGGTCAAGACAAAGAAAAATAGGGGCACAAGTGTCTTCCTGGGACAATTTGAGAAGATCAGAAGAAAAATCTCAGGACAAGGTTGGGTCCCTGCAAAGAGTAAACATCTCCAGGCTAGGTTCTGTTTTAATAACAAGTGGCAAATCCTGCGGTTAGTTGATTTGAGAGGCTGCTTTGGCCCCAGCCACAGGAACTTTTTACCCCGGTATAGTGAGGGGAGTTGGGCGTTTAAGCCCAGGAAGATTGAGGGAACTTCTGCTGATGAGGAATGCCAGACCCAGCTGTGCTTCGAAGAACAGTGGGGGCAAAAAGGAACCAGCACAGGCTGGGTGAGTGCAGAAGCAGTGGGGGATGAAAGCCCCTGGCTATAGGTACTTAAAGGAGGTTGGAGGTTTGGCTTTGGTTCCAGGCTAGAGGGGAGAACTGAAGATCTGGGGACAGAGGCACCATTTCTCATACCCCAGGGCTAGAGGTGATTACAAAAATCAAGCTATTACCACAAAAAAACCACAGGCAAAGGAGAAAGAATCCAACCATAGAAAGCTATTACAGGAATAGAGATGACCAGGGTTTGCCTTCAGAGGAGGATATTGAAACAAAGAAACTCCCAAAGAGTAATGTCAAATGGTCACCTGCCCAAAAAGAATTCATAGGAGATCTTAAAAAAGACTTTAAAAATCAAATGACAGAGATAGAAGAAAAACTAAAAATAAATAAATAAAAATAATCCAAGAAAAACAAGAAGGTTATGAAAGGAAAGTCAACCAATTAGAAAAGGAGATCCAGAATCTCAAGGAGGAAAATAACACCTTGAAAATTAGAATTGGGCAAAGTGAAGCCAGTGAAATTAGAAGAGATCAAGAAATAGTTAAGCATGTTAATATAGTTAATACGAATAATATGAACATAGTTAATATGAATAATGAAAAAAATAGAAGAGAAAGTAAAACATCTTATAAGAAAAACAACACATTTGGACAATAGACCAAGAAGAGAAAATATAAAAATAACTAGACTAACTGAAAGTTATGATCAAGAAAAGAATCTTGGTAGAATAATACAAGAAATAATTAAAGAAAATTGTCCTGAAGTATTAGAACAAGGCAAGAAAGTAGAAATAGAAAAAAATCCATTTATCACTACTTAAAAGAGATCCTATGAGGAAAATTCATATGAATATCATAGTCAAATTCCAAAACCCCCAGCTCAAGGATAAAATATTAAAAGCATCAATATTAAAACAATTTAAATATGATGGTGCCACAATTATAATTACACAAGACCTACAGCAGAGACATTAAAGCACCATATGTCTTGGAACACAATATATTGAAGAGCAAAAGAACGGGGGCTCCAGCCGAAAATAACATTCCCTACAAAGTTAAGTATTATCATGAAAGACAAGGTCTAAAAGAGGTCAGAATTCAGTGGGACCATCATGTTCCTTCTTATTCCTGGAAGTTATGTCCCTCCTAATGCTTTCCTAGCTAATGTGCATTAGCTTTTTTGCTGCCATATTCCCCCTGCTGACCCACGTTGAACTTGAATTCCACTAAAACCCACAGATCTTCTTCTGAATAACTGCTATCCAACCCTAAACTCTCTAGTCTCACACTTTTGAATAGGCTTTTTGTACCCATGTGCATGACTTTACATTTTTCTCAAAAAAATTTTATTACTGAGCTTCAGCCCTGTGCTTTAGCTTGAAAATATCCTTTTGGACCTTGATTCTGCTATTCTATGTGTCACCCCAGCTTGTGTCAACTGCAAACTCGATAGACATATCATTATGCCTTTATCTGTGTTAATGATAAAGAGCTGAATTAACATAGGACCAAGTATACCTTTTGTACTGGTTCTGAATCTATTTGATTCTATTTTTCTTTAAACCCTAACTCTTCATCTTTTCCACAAGAACAATATGATACTGTGTTAAAAGCTTTGCAAAAGTTTAGATAAACTATATTTATAATATTTTCTTCATCTACTATATAAGTAATCTGGTTTTAAAAAAGGCAATGAAAATTAATAATCGGTCAATGTATACCAACAAATAATCTGCAAGACAAGAAAGCCAACCTATCAATATTCATGTAAAAAAAAGACACTAAAAATCAGAGAACTGCCAATGAAAGCAACTCAGAGATTACAAATCTTCACAAATCCTTTGCCCTTTGACTGGATCCAAACTTCACAAATCCTTTTATTAAGGGAATTTGTTCTGTGAAGTTAGGATTCAATCAAAGAGCCACACTTGAGGGCCCCTAACCTCTGTCCTCTCATAAAGGCATAAGGGTAATACTCTACAAAATTGCACTAGCTTGGATTGACTGTAGAACTAGCAAACACAGTCTTTGAAGGAGCTTTCAGGTATTTTTTGGCTGATGACATTGCCCCTTCCAATTCAATCAAGGAACACATTCATAGTTTTAAAGGGATAACTAAGTAGATACATATTTATAGTTCATCTATTTCTGTAACTGTATCAATTGGGGTGGGGAGGGATTTAGGATCCCTCTCCTTACAAAATTATTAGTTATCCTTCCTAAATAGTCTAGAAAATTCTCAAAAGTTTAAGTATATAATCTATTCAATATTTCTATTTAATGGAGAAGAAATTCATCCAAAAGCAGGACATTGGATAGTAAGGTAAGCCCTAAAATGCATATTAGTTTTCACAGAAGTTTCTAATACTCACCCACCCTCCTGTACTAAATATATGTATGTATGTATATAATATATATTATATATATTATATGTATTATATACATATATGTGTATATATGTCTCTCCAAAATATTCTAAATGATTAAAAAAGCTAGTTTTAAACTCAGTTAAAATAACAAATTATCACTAATGGTATAGCTAAATGTTATGTGTATACAGTTAAAAGAATTTTTAAAATTTGCTTTTGAAGTAAAAAGGAACATAGAATTGTCCATTGGCTTATTTTGACTATCTTGAGGAAAGGAATGCTGATATTTATGGCTAAATTGTGTGGTAATCCTCATGATTGAATCCTCATAGCAAAAATGATTGTATTCAT
>JAQQSZ010017132.1:0-10867 GCA_028646595.1 Phalanger gymnotis
TTTTTTTTTTTCCCTGAGGAATTCTTTGGGTGGGGAGGGGAGGGATTAGAGCCGTTTACCTGGCCAAGCATTTGAAACCTTTGGGCTGCAAGCCTCAGGGGCTGGTATCTCACCGTCCGTGGCGTTGCGCTGCCTCTCCTCGCTTCCACAGAGTGCCGTCCTGTGTTGGGAGGCCTGGGGATCTGCGCTGGTTTCAGGCGCCCGGCTTTCTCCCAGCCTGTCTCCCACGTGGGTTTTCCCGGCCAGCCGCTTCTGCTTTGGTCCCGTCTGGGGCAGCTCCGCAGGCTGAACGCTTTCCTAGCCTACAGAATCGTTCCTTCAGCCTTTTAGATTCTCCCAGCTGGGAAATTTGCCCCAGTCAGAGACTGTATTTTCTGTCTTTTAAAATGTGGTATTCCAAGATTTCCTCACATTTATAATAGAAGTTACTAGATCTTGTGTGATCCCAGGTGTGGTTCCTTGATACTTGAGCTGCTTCTTTCTGGATACTTGCAGAATTTTTTCCCCCACTTTTGGCATAGAAGCTCTAAATTTTGGCTATTACATGTTTGGGACTTTTCCTTCCCTTTGGCCTCTGGCTCTAATAGATCTGGAAAGTTTACACTTATGACTTCTTCAATATAATGTCTATTTTTTTAAATCATGGTTTTCTGAGAGTCCAATGATTCTTTTTTATGTGTGAAATTATGCAAATATGTATTATTTCCACATCAGCCATATTAAAAGACAGAGCAAAAAATAAAGCAAGAAAATTCATAATTTCTCTCTGTAGATAGATAGCATTTTTTCATCATGAGTCCCTTGGAATTGTCTGGAATCGTATTGATCAGAGTAATCAAATCTTTCTCAATTGGCCATCATTACAATTTTTTGCCACCACGAAAAAAAGAGATGCTATAAATACTTTTATAGAAATAATCATTGTCCTTTTCCCTTGATTTCTTTGGGGCACAGACCTGGTAGTGGCATTCCTGGATCAAAGAGTACGCATAGTTTTATAGCCCTTTGGACATAGTTCCAGATTGTCCTCCAGAATGTTTGGACCACTTTACCACCAACAGTTAATCAGTGTACCTATTTTTCCTCATCCTTCCAGCATTTTTCATTTATATAGGTGTGAAGTACTTCTGAGTTGTTCTACTTTGCATTTCTCTAATCAATAGTGTCTTAAAACATTTTTATATGAATATAGATAGCTTTGATTTCTTCTTCTGAAAACTCCCTGTTCATATCCTTTTTCCGTTTATCAATTGGAGAATGACTCTTATTTTTATAAATTGGACTTAGTTACCTATATATTTGAGAAATTAGGTCTTTATCAGAGAAACTTGCTGTAAAATTTTTTTTTATATTACTTCATCATCTACGGTTTTTGTTGTTCCATCATTTCAATTGTATTTGATTCTTTGTGACCCTATTTTTGGCATTTTCTTGGCAAAGATACTGGATTGGTTTGCCATTTCCTTCTGCAATTGTCTATGGTACCTTTAATCCAAATGTAGTTTCCCTGATTATCTCTTTTAATTAGGCCTATTTTTGCTTTTGCTTTGTCTGAAAGCATGATTACTATTGCTGCCTTTTTTAATCCAGCTAACGCAAAACTGATCCAGCCCTTTATTTTAACTCTGTTTGTGTTTTTCTCTTTCAAATGTATCTGTTGCTTAAATTATATCGTTGGGTTCTGGTTTCAAATACATTTTGCCATCCACTTCCTTTTTATGGGTTAGCTCATCCTATTCACATTCACAGTTATGATTACTAATTGTGTATTTCCTTCCATCCTATTTTGTTCTGTTTATCCTTTTCTCTTCTTATCCAGTTCCTCCTCAAAAGTCTGTTTTGCTTCTGGCCACTACCTCTCTTACTCCACTTTCCCTTTTATCAAGTTTCAGATTTTACGCTACTGTTTTCAGATCTAGTTCTGGTAGTCTATAAGTTTTTGGTGTTTCCAAGGTTGTTTCATCAAAGGAGAGGTGTGATCACTGCTCTCCTGTCTTGGGTTCTGGTCTTTAACCAAAAATAGCCCTCATTCCCCTATAGCCACAAGTGCTAAAAATCCTCTTGGCCCTGGAACTTTGACTAAGTGGGTCCTTTGCTACTCTAGGGCTGTACATGCTAGTGCTTCTTTTCACTTTTGAAATGCAAACTGGAATTAAACATGGACAATTCAACAGGGTCTTGTGTCTAGTGCCATCAAAAGATCTCCCGTAATCTCTGAGCAGTTGTCTTCCTCCTTACTATCTGTGGACTGAGAGCTCCTGAAGATTTTGCTGCCTCTGTTGCAGCTGCCTTGGATGCTTGCTGCTGGTATTGCTGCAATGCTATTGCTAAGAATTGTGATGCCCCGTGGGCCAAATACCTCTTATTTCCAATGTCATAGACCTCTCCTGCTGACCTAAGTTGTCTTAGGCTGTATGATTGTCTCACTCCAGTATTTCATGAGTTCTGCCATTTCAGAATTTAATTTGAGGCATTATTTTAAAGTTGTTTGGAGGGGAATGTTGGGAGAGTTAAACTGAGCTGCTGACTTTTCTCTCCTGTCTTGCCTCTGCCCCCTTATACACAGTTTTATAGCCTCTTGGGTACAATTCCAAATTGAATTCGGGGAAGATGGTGGAGCAGATCAGAACATCTTAGGCTCTACAAATTTCCTCCAAAGACAGAATGTCACCTCAAAGTGATCATAGAGCAGCAAAAATAAAGGAGTAAAGAAGCTGTCCTCCTAAAACAACTTTAAAGGACCTCAGGAAAGATATAATCTCCAGCAGCTGAGGTTTGGCCTGAGTGAAATGCAAACAACTCCAAGGCTGGTACTACTGAATGAATAAACAGCAAACACTGGGGACAGCTGGGTTGGGAAGCAGCCTAGGCCTTAGGAACTTTCACCTCATGAACTTTTATCTAATGAACAGCATGGGCATCTGATGGCTGAGTAAGAGAGGTGGTTTCTGGATGCCAAGCCTAGTGGTGCTGAGCACACATGATCCCAGCCTGTGACTGTGGGCAAAGAGGAGCAAGCACATGTCTGGTGAGTGTGGTACCACAGGAAGCAAAAGCATTTTGGGGACAGTGTGGTTGGGGGCCCTATATGTGGCTTAGGAGACCCAAGGCCCCCAAACAGAGGTCAGAAAATAAAAGTAAGAAAGATCTAAGAACTGGAGCACCATTTCCCACAATTCAGGATTAAAACATGATTACAATAATAAGCCCCTAAAATAAGAATAAAAATAAAAATGAGTAAGCAAAGGAGAAAGAACCCAACCATAGATAGGTACTCAGATGTAAAATAAGATCTGGTTTCATATTCGGAGGAAGATAGTGAGGTTAAAAAAAACCACTCCTGCCCTAAAGAGCAATGTGAAATGGTAATAAGCCCAAAAAGAGTTCTTGGAAGAACTTAAAAAGGACTTCAATAATCTGATAAGAGAAATAAAAGAAAAAATAGGAAAAAATAAAAGCAATCCAAGAAAATCAAGAAAATTGTGAAATCAGTCAATTGGAAAAAAAAGATCCAAAATCTTAAGGAAGAAAATAACTCCTTGAAAACTAGAATTGGGCAAAAGGAAGTGAATGGCATTATGAGACACCAAGAAATAATAAAACAAAATCAAAAGGATGAAAAAAATAGAAGAGCAAATGTAACACCTCATTAGAAAAATTAGATCTGAAAAACAGATTGAGGGGAAACAATGTAAGTATTTTTGGACTATCTGAAAGCTATGATAAAAAAAAGAATCTTGATATAATATTACAATAAATTATTAAGGAAAATTGCTCTGAAGTTCTAGAATAGGAGGGCAAAGTAGAAGTAGAAAAAAAATTCACTGTTCACCACCTGAAAGAGATAGCAGGATGAAAACTTACAGGAGTATCAAAGCCAAGTTTCAAAGCTCCCAGGTTAAGGAGAAGATACTACAAACAACAAGAAAAAAAATACTGTGGTGCTACAATCGGGATTTTACAAGACCTAGCAGCTTCTGTACTAAAAGACCATAGGTCTTGGAACATTATATTTCAAAGAGCGGGGTTGCAGCCAAAAATAACTTTCCCAGCGAAGTTAAGTATAATCCTGAATGAAAAAAAAAATGGACATTAAGTGAACTGAAAGACTTTTAGATATTTGTGACAAAAAACCAGACTCAGTGGAAAATTTGATATATAAAATCAAGAAGAGATATGTGAAAACCATTAAAAACCAATTATAAGAGACTCACTAATGTCAAAATGTTTACTTCTTGTATGTGAAAATGTTATCAGTATTCTTAAGACTGTCGATATTACCTGGGTAGTTTGAAAGAAAAGTGCTGGGGCTGAGCTGAGTATGATGGGGGTGATTCTAAAAAGCAAAATTGGGTAGGAAAAAGTAAAAAGAAGCAATTACTTCATACAAATGAGTCAAGAGAGGAAGAACTGATACAGAGGAAGTAGGTGGGGATGGACGGTGGGTAGTGCTGGAACCTTACTCTCATTAGACGTGGGTTATAGAGGGAACAATATATACATCCAAAAAGTCTTTAAAAGCCTTTTAAACTTAGAAAGACATAAGAAGACAAGGGAACAGGATGAGACAGTGACTTTTAGAAGGGTCTATAGATTAAGATTTAGGAGGGTAGGGGGAGATGTTACAGGAGGAACTCTTAGAAGGGGGTAGAATAATAAATAGGAAGAAAAAGAGAGAGAATAGAAGTATTCTTTAAAAAGGTGTAGAACAGGGAAGTAATGGTTAAAAGTAAACTAGATGAGTGGGGAGGGATAGGGCAAAAAGAGAGGCTAAGAAGGACAATAGTGAGGAAAAGTTGGATGGAGGGAAATATACAAATAATAACTTGTATGTAAATGGGATGAACTCACCCATAAAACTAGAAATGGATAATAAAATGGATTAACAATTAGATTCTAGCAATATGCTGCTTGCAAGAAACACATTTAAAAATAAGAGATACACACAGAGTCAAAATAAAGGACTGAAGTAGAATTTATTATGCTTCAGCTGATGAAAAAAATATAAAAACAAAAAACAAAAAAGGAGGAGTAGGAATCATGACCTCAGAAAAAATTTAAGCTAAAATAGATTTAATTAAAGGAGATAAACAGGGTAAATACATTTGGTACCATAGGAAACAAAGCAATATCAATACTAAACCTATATGCACCAAATATTATAGCATCTGAATTTTTAAGAGAAAAATTCAATGAATTATAGGTAGAAATAGATAGTAGTACTATAATAGTAGGGGACTTTCATATTGCCCTCTCAGAACTAGATAAATCTAACAAAAAAAATTAGAAAGAAGCAAAGGGAGAGAACAACATTTTAGATAAATTAGATAGGATAGATATCTGGAGAGAATTGAATGGGAATGGAAAGGAATACACCTTGTTCTCAGTGGTTCACGGTGCCTTTACAAAGATTTACCATATATTAGGGCACAAACATTTTATAGTTAGAAGGAGAAAAGCAAAAATATCAAAAACATTCTTTTCAGACTGCAATATGATAAAATTATATTTAATAAGTGACTATGGGTACATAGATTAAAAATTAGAGACTAAACAAACTAATATTAAAGAATAAGTGGGTTAAAGAAGAAATTATAAAAAATAATAAATAATTTCATTAAAGAGAATAACGATAATGAGAAAACACATGAAAACCTAAGGGATACAGCAAAAGCAGCAATAGGAAGAAAATTTATATCTCTAAATGTTTATATCAATACAATAGAGAAAGAGAAATTAGTTGAAACAATGATTTTATCAAAATAGCAGGATACAAAGAAAATCCACATAAATCACCAGCATTCCTATATATCAGAAATGAAACCCTGAAAGAAGAGATATTAAGAGATATCCCATTTAAAATTACTCTAGAGAGTAATAAAATACCTAACAAAGCAAACCCAGAAACTATGTGAATAAAATTATATTAAAAATTATGCAAATGAAATCAGATTTAAATAATTGTAGAAATATTAAATTATTCATGTGTAGGCAGGTTCAATATAATAAAAATGATAATTTTACCTAAATTAATCTATATATTCAATGCCATCCCAATTAAATTACTAAAAAAATACTTTATTGAGCTAAGAAAAACAATAATGAATTGATTTGGAAGAACAAAAGGTGAAGAATAACAAAGAAACTAATGAAAAACATGTAAAGGAAGGAAGTTTAGGAGTACTATATCTTAAAATACATTGTAAGGCAGTAATTATCAAAACTATTGGCATTGGCTAAAAAATAGAAATGTAGATCAGTGGAAGAGAGTAGATATACAATTTACAGCAGCAAATGAGAAGAGTAACCTTGTGTTTGACAAGTGTAAAGACTTAAGTTTTGGGGATGAGAATTCATTTTTGGGTAAAAAGTATTGGGAAAGAGAAAAGCGGTCTGGCAGAAACTGTACATAGACCAATATATTGTGCCATTTACCAAGATAAGGTCAAAATAGATACATGTCCTAGAAATAGAGATACTATAAGACAATTTGAAGAACATGGAACATATCACCTATAAGACTTATGGCTAGGCAAACAATTTATGAATAAACAAGAGACAGAAAGGGAGGTGAGGTGTAAAATGGATAATTTCAATTACACCAAATTAAAAAGCTTTTGTACAAATAAAACAAATGTAGCTAAGATTGTAGAGAAAGCAGAAAATTGGGAGGAAATTTGATAGACAATTTCTAGACGAAAGTCATCTCAAATATATAAAGAACTCCATCAAATCTATAAGAATAAGAGTCATTCCCCAATTGGTAAATGGTCAAAAGATATGAACAGTTATTTTTCAGATGAAGAAATCAAAACAATTTATAGTCGCATGAAAAAAATGCTCTACATCATTACTGCTTAGTGAAATACAAGTTAAAACAACCTTGAGATATCACTTTATACCCATCAAATTTGCTAAAATGTTTGAAGAGGAAAGTGACAAATGTTGGAGGGGATGTAGAAAAATTGGGACACTAATTCACTGTTGGTGGAGCTGTGAACTTATCTAACCATTTTAGAAAGCAATCTAGATTTATGCCCAAAGAGTTATTAAACTGTCTATACCCTTTGATTTAGCAATTCCACTACTAGGTCTATTTCCAAAGATTCTTAAAGAAAAAGGAAAAAAATAATATATATTCTAAAATATTTTTAGTGGCTTTATTTTTATTAGCAAAGAACGAAATTGTGGGATGCTGGTTAATTGGGGAGTGAATGAACAAATTGTAGAATATGATTTTGATGGAGTACGATTGTGCTATAAGAAATTATGAACTTGATGATCTTAAAAATATGGAAAGACTTGTATGAAATAATGAAAAGCAAAATGAGCATAACCAAGACAACATTATGTACTGTAATAGCAATATTATTTTAAGAACAACTTTCAGAGACCATCATTCTAATAGTAGCCATCCCTAGGGCAGCAGGAGGAGGGAAGAAAAAAGAGAGAAAAAGTTACACGATAACTTTAATATATATTTAAAAAGGAATATCAAGTTGTACATAACGGATCTGCATTTTCATGCACCATCATCTTCCCCCCTCCTCAATTCTACTATCTTATATAAATGTTTGTTGATGTTTCATTTTGCAACTTGAATCCATTATCCCTCTCTCTCTCTCTCTTAGGAAATGAGTAACATGCTTCATAGCAGTCCCCTGGTATTATGGTTGGTCATTGCACTGATCAGAGCTCCTAAGTCTTGTAAAATTGTCTTCATAATGTTTTAATTGTATAAATTGTTTTCCTGGTTCTTTTCACTTTACTGGGACTTCTCTGGAGCCATGCCTTTGGTCATTTCATATTGTACAACAGTATTCAGTTACCATGAACTGGTAAAAAAAAAAAAACAAAACAAACAAAAAAAAACTTCTTTAACTGGTACAGCCCAAGCTCCACAGCCTGCATGGAAGCTAAGAATAATAAATACAAAGACCATGCATTAACACCCTATCCTCTTATCCTCTTGTTGGTTGGCATACTTTAAGTTCTTTATCTCCTTGCCCCTCCCTCCTTACTCCTAATTAGACAATTTGGAGAATACCATCATTTCACTGGCCCAACTAAATTATCTTCCCCCATGTTTGATTGGATAGTCTTCTATGGGTGTCATACTAGTTGTTTGTCTAAAACTCCCAAAAAGCTTGAAGCTGATGGAAACAAAAAATTGTTACATTCGTTTGCCACCAGCTGCACTCATTGGATTTGACTCCACCATCATGCTCCCATTCCAGATTTCTTCTCCCCATCTTCCCATTTTCAGCCTCCTCTTTTTGTGTTGTCTTCTCCCATTAGGTCATAAGTTCCTTCAGGGTAGGGACTGTCTTTTTTTTATTTGCATCCCTGGTGCTTAGCACAGTGCCTGATACATAGTAGGCATGTAACATTTATTGTATTTAATTGCAGGGTTCTACAACCAGAATTCTACTATGAGCTGCTCTTGGCTAGGGGCTATTAGGGATATGCACCATGTTCTCTGTTTGGAGGTGTCAAATCTTCCTCTTGTGAATAGTAATAAAGTTTTGTTAATTATTATCTAGGTGTGGTTCTGTTACTCTTCATCCAAATCGTCTTGCATTAAAGTTACATTCATAAACCATTTGCTTAGTCATTCCTCAATTGATGGACACTTCCTTAGTATACAGTTCTTTGTCACTGCAAAACAAGCTGCTACAAATATTTTTGTACACATGGTCCTTTTCCTCTTTACTTGATCCTTTTGGTGTCATGGTTTGTACATGTGCTTTAAATATACAGAGTGCCCAAGCATAGTGAGATTGCTAAAGTAATTGATATTTACATGGGAACCTGTTTTATTTTGAGAAGTGACACCTCAAAATAATGTCAAGAACAATAGATATAAAATGTGGTATACTTCAGGGAGACAATTTAAACCCTACTGTGGTTCTGTGTACTCTCAAATACATTATTTTCTCTCCTAAATAGAACTAAGTTTGGCTTCTAAGTTAAAGAGGGGATCAAACAAAACATTATATTTACTACTTGATGTGCATGGATAACATCACCCTACATAGTTCCACCAAAAAGAGAAAAACACATAAAATATCTCCTTCATCTTATGGGATGTTTTCCAAAGGATATCAAAATGTCATTTGAACTCAATTAGTATAGAAATCCTTATTTATGTAAAGGAAGATAGAGACTGAAAGCTTGGAGCTTTAATCTTGGGGCCACGCTGAACTAATGGAGGAATGTGATACTTACAAACACCTAGGTCTCTTCTAAGCAAGGCCTATCAAGTATAAAGCCAAGAAGTAAGAGAATGTAGCTGAATATGTTAGGTGACTTATTGGGATCCTGGCATAAAAACTTTCATAGAATGTTTAATACCTGTACCAAGGGTTCTTGGCCTAGGGTTCATGTGTCTCAATAAAACTTATTTCCTTTATAATCTTATGTATTTTATGCCTTTGAAGTATTATTCTTAGAAGAAGTCCATAGGTTTCATTAGACTATCACAGGGGTCTATGGCACAAAGAATCCTTGACCTAGGAAATACCAATTTTTTCATACACTTTTGGAAGGGTAACAATGGACAATAATGTAGGTGGAAAAGTATCAAGAAAAGAGCCACTTTAAATATTCATGAGACACTGGGCTTATTACTCTAAGGCAGCTATAGAAAGGGTAAGCTTCTTCTCTTCCCACCTCCCCCCAAAAGGAGAAAGAGGATTGATAGACATGAATGAATGATTAATAGGTCATAAACTTACAGAAACCTTTTGGAATTAGCAGATGTCACTTCAGTGAGTAATAATAAAGGCTAATGATAAATACATTAACTGGGTTTGTTGAATGTAAGTGAAAATAGTTTTCTTCCCAAAGGAAACTATGAAAGGGCTAGGATTCAGTAGTGTAATCAAAATGCCCTTCACAGGTAGTATCCACATGAACTCAGTCAACATTATGTCAATCAAAAAGTAGTATGAGATCGGGGGAGAGCTGAGGGTAGAAAGATTTGTTGGAATGCAGGGATTTATGATGGCAATTTGCCTCCAGAAATTGTAGAAAGGTTCAGGGGGCTAGACTTACTGATCAATGCAGAATATCAGGAGTCAGTAGGAATGGTAGGAACCAGTAGAAACTGTAACACATAGGCCACAAAAATTTAACAACTATTAAATACCTAACAGCATATGAACTAGTGGCTCAAACTGTACATTAAGAGCTTGATATCTTTGGTGTACTAACATGATAAACTGCCATACTATAAATACAGACTTCAAAATATCCCAATAGACTACATTGGTAATGAAACATCATTCCAAAGTGAATTATTACCCACAATTCCCCAGATACAACATTGATTCTTAATAATTACAGAAAAGCATTTTAATGGTTCTCTATCATATACTAGATGATCAGGCTATGTAGAATGAAAAGCTTCAAAATATACTGACCTAACTGAGGAAATCCAAATTATGAGGGAATAGCTTAAGGTAAAGGTTAAAGGTTACTGAAATTGTGCTAAGAATGTTTTCTATACTAGCAAGGAGATTGCAGCTACATATCACAAAGATCATGTACTATGACCAGATGGGATTTATACTAGGAATGCAGGGTTTGTGCAGTATTAGGAAAAATATCAGCATAACTGACTACATCAATAACTAAAGCAACAAAAATCAAATGGTTTTATCAATAGATGCAAAAAAGCCTCTGAAAAAATACAGTGTCCATTTCTATTAAAAACAGCAGAAAGCATAAGAAATGGAACTTTTCTTAAAATAATAAATGATATATGTCTAACATATAATATAAAATTATTATATAAAATATATTATAGACATATAAAATTATTATAGACATTATAGACATATAAAAATTATAAATACATATATTT
>JAQQSZ010017133.1:0-10867 GCA_028646595.1 Phalanger gymnotis
CAAGGTGTTGTTTTCTGCAATATTTTTTTTCATGGTTTTCTCGCATCATTCTCATTTCTCTTCCCAGTTTTTCCTCTACTTCTTTAACTTGCTTTTCCAAATCCTTTTTGAGCTCTTCCATGGCCTGAGACCAGTTCATGTTTTTCTTGGAGGCTTTTGTTGTAGGCTCTTTGACTTTATTGACTTCTTGCTGTATGTTTTGGTCTTCTTTGTCACCAAAGAAAGATTCCAAGGTCTGAAAATGAATATGAGTGCATTTTCACTGCCTGGCCATATTCCCAGCAAACTTACTTGACCCTTGAGTTTTTCAGCAGGGTATGACTGCTTGTAGTGTAAAGAGTACTTTGTTCTAAGTTTGAGGGGATGCACTGTTGATTTCAGAGCAATTTCTATACAGGCAGCTCTGCCACACCAGTACTCCTCCTTCCTCAAGAACCACCAACCCGGACCTGATGAAAATCTTAAGCAGGCTCTGCACTCTTGCTTTGACCCACCACTTAATTCCTCCCACCAGGTAGGCCTGGGGCGGGAAGTAACTGCAGCTGTAGTTCTGTAGCTGCACCTCCCCCAGGGGCCCCCAGGGTGGTGGCCGAGCTGCAAACTCTTTTCACGCTGTCTCCCGCAGCTTTTCCCACTAACCTTCTCTGTTGTCTTTGGTGTTTGTTGGGTTGAGAAGTCTGGTAACTGCCACAGCTCACTGATTCAGGGCGCTAGGGCTTATTCTGCCCGGCTCCTGGTCTGGTTGGTCCTGCCGCTGCTGGTGCTGGGCTCCACTCCCCTCCACTCCATGCACGATAGACCTCATCCAGTGACCATGCAGGCTGTCCTGGGCTGGATCCCTGCTTCTCTTTGCTATTTTGTGGGTTCTGCAGTTCTAGAATTTGTTCAGAGCCATTTTTTATAGGTTTTTGGAGGGACCTGGCAGGGAGCCCAGGCAAGTCTCTGCTTTCCAGCTGCCATCTTGGCTCCACCCCGGCAAACATGATTTTAGATTGCATTAAGAAAAGCACGGTGCCCAGGGAGAGGCAGATGACTATCCCATTGAACTCTGTCCTAAGTAGAGCACAGCTAGAATATTGTGGTAGGTGAAGGGCAGCATATTTTAGGAAGGACAATGACAAGTTGGAGTTTGTCTAGAAGAGAGGTGACCCAGGATGGTTAGTGACCTCTAAAACTATGTGAAGATTAACAGAAAGAAGTGAGATTGTTTAGCATGGAGAAGAGATTTATGGGGAGAGGGGATGAAAAAGAGCAGTCAAGGTCTTTGAAGGGTTGCTATCTAGAAAAGGGTTTGGATTCATTCTCTTTGGCCCCTGATGAAGAACTAGATGGGAAGGATGAAAGCTGCAGAAAGCATATCTTGGACCTGTGCAGGGGAAACTTTCCAACCACTATAGCTTATTCACCAAAAGTGAAATGGACTGCCTTGAGAGGTAATGGGTTCCCTGTCATAGGAAATCATCAAGAGAAGGCTGGAAGAGTACTTGTCTGGGTACTGGGTTATTATTCAGCTACAGATTCGACTAGAACAGCCTCCAAGGGCCCTTGCAATTGGTGATTCTGTGACTTGGAGGGGAAGGAAGATCAGGAGAAAGAGAAGGTATGATAGGAGAAGCACCAAAGGATTTAGAACTGGAAAGGCCTGGAGAGATCCTCTAATTCAATGTTGTCATTTTACATATGAAAAAAAAAAACCTGAGATCCAGAGAAGTAAGCTTGGAATTGGAAGTTCTTCGTAGTTTGACTCTAGGCTGCCTCTCTAGACTCAATGCACTCTACCTTCCAGTCAAACTGTCCTTTTCTTGCTTTTCCTCATACCTGACTTTCTATTTCCCAC
Organism: Phalanger gymnotis; assembly: GCA_028646595.1. Taxonomy (NCBI): domain Eukaryota; kingdom Metazoa; phylum Chordata; class Mammalia; order Diprotodontia; family Phalangeridae; genus Phalanger; species Phalanger gymnotis. Next base: position 1,838 of record JAQQSZ010017133.1, read on the forward strand.
CCCCTTACCTTTGCATTTCATGTCTGGAAAGCACTTTTTCCTCTTCTGCTGTCTCTTAGAACCTTTGTTTTCCTTCATTTTTGAAGAGGACCATTGACATCATGGTGATGTCTTGACTTGCATATGAATTGGATTTAAGTGAGGCAGAGTTGTGCAAAGTTGTCAGCCTAACTCCCTCTTCCAGAATCATTGAAGTCCAGTGGCAGCAAGACAAAATCAAGATGATTGGTGATGGCCGGGGTTGCAGTGGATGACGTTGGTGTCTTAGATGTCTGACCAAGCTCTAAGCACACCACAGCTAAACCAGGTTGAGGGTAACCAAGTGCCCTCAAAACCATCAGTGATTCAGGGGGATGTCTATCCCAAGCATGTGAGACAATTTGTTCTAAAGGCTATAAAGGCAGCTGCAGCAGGTGCTATGGAGTACTTAGGGCTTGGTTAGAACCTTTAGCTTCCTTCAAAGCTCAACCCACATTCTGCCTTTGAAAGAAAAGGCTTTCCAGGCCCTCTGCCTGTTCCGGCCCCCTTCCACCTCAAATTAACTAACATTTACTTATCCCTGGGAATGTGTGCTCTTAGTCCTATGCTTCTTAAAGGCATGGATTCTTTCCAGTGTCTCTGGCTCGTTGTTCATAGAGTGTTTAATAAATGCTTGTTGAATTGAACTGAAAAGACTTAAGAATCAAAATAGGAAGAGAATTTGTTCATTAATTCCAATTAAATGAAGTATCGATATGGATGTTATTTGGCTGTTCTGGTTTTGTCCAATATGCTTAGAAGTAGGTAGGCTTAAGGGAGATGGGTTTATGTTTTTATAAAACTTGGTTTGGTTTGGTCTTCAGTAAAATCAGTAAAAGGTAAATATCTGGTGTGAGGTCAATTAGTTCACTAATTTAACAAATACCCATATGGCACTTTGCTGGGGGTGTGGGGGTGGAGTGTTAGTCTAGAGACAGGTACAACCTAGGTGGGTGGCTAGGGGGCTAAGAGGATAGAATGCCAGGCCTGGAGTCAGGAAGACTCCTCTTCCTGGGTTCAGATCTGGCCTGGGACACTTAACTAGCCGTGTGGCACTGGGCAAGTCACTTCAGCCTGTTTGCCTCAGTTTCCTTATCTGTAAAATGAGCTGGAGAAGGAAATGGTAAACCACTCCAGTTTCTTTGCCAAGAAAAACCTCAGCAGGACACGACTGAACAACACCCTAGGTTAGACAAGAAATGTACAAAGACCAAGTCCACTTTTGTTAAGTTCACTAGCATTTGAAGGATTTCAACAAATGGATACAGAAGGGGTGAGCACCAGCGTGTTCAGCACCTGTGGATTAGTCTAGTTTACCCTAGACTAGGACAAGACACTTTAGGTCCTGGGCTGGATACCTCCCGCTCTAGGCGAGCAGCTCTTCGCTGGGGCTAGGGTCTTGTGACGGGTCCAGAGTCACACATTTAGAGTCAGAGGTGGGCTCCCAGGGCTTCTACTGACCAGGCCAGTGCCGTCCCCGGGCACTTCTTCGCCTCTGTGAGTGGTCAAGGGGGTACAGTGGCCCTGATGGCTCTGATTCATCCCCACCCCGAGACCCTATGCACACAAACGGTTCATCAATGAAATGACCTTGGGTGATGGAGAAGGGGCTGGAGACCGTGGGGCCCTGGGTACCTGTGTCTCCCTCACACCTGGCACTGTCCGGTTACAGACCGCCTAACCCACCGCCGCCCCTCCCCATCCCCCCCTGGGGAGCAGCAGCCACACGAGAGCCCTGTGTAAAGGCCTTTGTTAAGACTCTTCTCCGAGGCCCGGGGCTGGCGCTGGCCGATGCCCGGATGGGCCTGGCCAGGACCGGCCTCGGCTCGGCGCTCCAGGCTGCTGTGGCCCCGCGCGCGCGTAAAGGCAGCCTAGTCCTCCTTTGTCTGCGGGGTGGGTACCAGAGCCGTCTCCATCCCGCTCGAGGGTTTGAGCTGCTCCCGACGCCCCCTGGTGACTAAACCACAGACAACGCGGGATCGGTGGCAATTAGCGGGCAGGCGGCGCGACCCGGAGCCTGAGAGGGGCCGAGCTCCGAGGCGAGGGGGACATCGGGGGCCCTGGGCTGCGCGCCGCACAGCCGCCTCTGCCGAGCGCACCGGAGGCTCCTGGGCGTGTGGGCGCACGGCGGCCGCGGCGGCGGCGGGGGATGCGCCGAGGATGGTGAAGACCAAGGGCGCCGCTGGAGCGGCCGCGAAACCGCGGGCGAGGAGCCGACCGGCCGCCGAGGCCACCGAGGCGCCGCTCCCGGCGCCCCCGGGGAAGGCGAAGGGCCGGCCTGGAAGAAAAAGGAAGCTGCCCGTCCAGGACCAGAAAGCCGAGGAGCCGCCATTGCCACCGGGCCCCTTGGAGAGCTGTTCCTTGGATCTCGGGGGGCAGCGGGAGCGCTGGGTAAAGTTTCAGAAGCGGCAGAGCCTGACTTGCGAGGGTGCAGCCAAACTCCTCCTGGACACCTTGTAAGTATTGCCCGGGCGCCCTCCGCCCTTCCTCGCTGGCAGACCAGGGAACCGGGAGCAGCCGGCCTGCTTCCCCCGCCCCCCCCCCCACTCCCACCTCCCCGTGCTGCATGCAGCCTTTCCGTGGATGTATTGCATCCTCAGCCTGCTGGAGGATGGGTTCTGGGACCATATTGACCCTTGGGTGCTCAGGCACGTAGATCCGAGAGAGCAAGAGTTGGGTCTCCTCCGTGATAGCCATGGAATTCTCAGAAGGGCTCACGGGGACCTGGAACCTGGTTTCATCCAGCCTGATCGGGTCAGAAGTGCCGGCCTTGTCTTCTATGAGGCCTTCTTTGTATTGCTGGAGAGGGAGGGTTCTTTGATCTTTAAAACAAAGACACATGCCATGTGTGCTGCCTATAGCTTGTTGCATCTGCCTTGAGGACAGATACTACTTTGCCAGCTCAGTGCCCTCTTGAGCTCATTGACCCAGCCAGGCAGCCAGGCTCTGTGCTTAGTTATTAGTTTTCCTTTCATGAAAGTAAGGCCTGTCCTTCCATATCCATTTCCAGTGGGTTCCTGCCTTCCGTGAGCATCCATACGGTTTGCATGGCAATATGTGAGTGAGGCCAGTGTCCTCATCTTCCCATGCACTTCCAACCCATTTTTATTTGGCTATAGAAGTTACCATCCAAAAGCAGATCCCCATATTAAGGGCCTTTTGGCCACCAGAAGGATTCTACATAAGCAACTCAAGAACATGTGTATTGGATGCCTCCAACTTAAGCTGCATGGAGTGAAACAAAACCATATGTTTCCATATGGTGGAAAGTAGGAGAAGACATTTAGTATGTATTCTGATGGGCTGGTTCAGACCATTGGAGTTGGTGTGGCGCAGACCTGGCCTCTGGAATTGGTTGGAACTCTTCAAGGGAGAAAGCCCAAGTTTCTTTAGAATATGGAACCATAGGCTGTCAGAGCTAGAAAGGACCTTGTCATCCAGCTCAACCCCTTCATTGTGAGAGACGGGAAGAGAGGCTCTTGGAGGGGTCAAGTGGCAGAAGGTGCTTTGTGGAGGGATAAATGCTCCCAGGACAATTGACGAAGAGGCAGGCAAGCTGCAAGTCCAAGATGACCAAGGCCAAACCCTCAAGAGCCAGGTCCTTTGATCTGCCTGTGACTTAGGCAGGGGTCTTTTGGAGTTGGAACGGCCCATACCTCACTCTAGTCTTGTGTTCTTTCATGTGCCTGTTTAGATTGTGGAGGGTCCACTCTAGTAGATTCATGCAGAGCATTTATTGAGCTGTTGTTATATGCCAAGTCACTGGGCTAACCATGGAGGGAGGCGGGGATGTTGTAAATACAAGCAAACAAGATGGTACCTGCCCTCAAGGAACATGCATTTCAATGGGAGATATAAAGGGGGGCTGGAAAGGGGGGGGGAGGCAAAAGGAGAAAGTACAGGCTGGCCAGCGAAGAGATAAAAGTCCAGAGCACAAGTCACACAGATGCCAGCAGACCCTGTCAAGAAGTAGTCCATTGGTCTTGGTGGAATTCAAAGGGCTTTAAAGGTAGAGTACCATCTGTGACTTCTTTGGAGGAGGAAGAGAGTTGGAAGCCAGTTTTGCCAAAGGGAAGGAAACTCTGGGGCTCAAAAGCTTCGGAAACCTTTACCTTCTCCTACCTTCACCACAAAGTGCGCCTAAGAGGGCCCAGTCAAGTTGTTTTGCTTCCTCTCAGACTAATTTTCTTTACCTCAAACAGGGGCAATAACAACATTGACCTAGCTGGTGAGGTAAGCAGTTTGACAGAAGGTCTTCGATGGGGTGCAGAGTGTGTGATTTCCTTGGACTCTCTTGATGGATTCCTAGCATAGGCCTTACTGCCCATCTCCTGTGACGCCACATAAGACCATCTCCTATAACACCGTCCTTTCATGTGGACATTGAGAGGAGGCATCTGGTGAACTGAAGGCCCCAAACCCATCAACAGAAAAGGCTTGCCTGGGGCATCTACTTTTATAAGAGAAACAGATGTTAATCACTGGATCTTTGAAGGGTTATTGTCCAAACAGGAGTGAAAGTCCTTAGTTCCTGTTTATTAATTAGCTTAGGGAAAGGATTACGCATAAAGTACTTAGTCTCCTCTAACTCTGTGTCATAGCCCTTCTTTGGGTTTTCTTTTCTCTATTGGCTTATTCTTCTATATCCCTCACACATTATTACCAGAATTCATCCCCACCTCTGTGTGTGTGTGTGTGTGTGTGTGTGTGTGTGTGTGTGTGTGAATTTCTTCTCATTTAACAAGCCAAGGTCATTTCTTCCCCAAACACCAAGCTGACAGATTTGGGCCATACATTGCTTTTTCATTCCCTCTCTGATAAAGCCTTTTAACACATTCCTAGCTCATAAAAAATTCCGTTTTTGTGTCCAGTGTGAAACCTGAGTAACATGAGTTGCTCCAGCTGTGAACGGAGGCTCCATCCCTTTGTCACGGGCAAATCTGGAGACGGCACCGATCTGAGAAGCCCCCAGCCTAGTTCTTTCACTGGGAGCGGCCTGGCCTTCGTCTTTATCCTTCTCCCTCTTGTTATTCTGATCGCTATCGTTATTGTTCCTAATAAGCGCAGAGCGTCATCACAAAGCAGCATCTGCCACCAGTAGTCACGCCGATAATTAATAGAGGAACTGGTCTGTCCAGGCCATTATCTGAACAGAGAGCAAGACCCTTGAAGAAAGAAGCGAAAGAAACACGGCCATAATCGGCAATGTCATTATAACAGAAATGAACAGGGCTCTTGTCAGACATTTTTCCAGAACGGGGATGGGGTTGACTATAGGAGGCCTTCCTTCCCAAGGATACCGTCCTCCTCGTTCCCTCCCCCACCGCCAACCTTGTATTTATGGTGTATATACTTTTATGGGTACTTTTTGTCTCCAATAGAACGTTTGAGTTTAGGCTCCTTCAGGACAGGGATTGTTTTGTCTTTTTATCTCTAGCACAGTACCTGAGCACATAGTAGGTCATTAATTCTTGATGACTGAATGAATGACTAAGGCCTGCCCCTCTTCTGTGGGCTGCCATTTGTTGGACTACCACGCTCTTTCACAAACAGATTTTCCTTGTCTTTTTGGAGGAGAGGGAGGGAGGGAAGGAGGGGGAAGGGGCCTATTTTCTCTCCTACCAGCAGGGGAGATTTAGTAGCTGAGCTTTAAAGTGCTGCCGCCACCCCCCCCTCCTTTTCAGGGCTTAGTTTATTATTTGTTCTGCCCACATTAAAAGAACGTTGATAGGATTTCAGGCTCTCGGCAGTTCCGAATCTGCCTTGGATTTTCCTCCTTTCCCAGGAACCCAGAGTCAATGCATTTCATGTTGGGGTGCTTTCCCCTGTAGAATTGTAAACTGCTTCTCAGCTGCCCTTCCCAGCCTCCCTAGCCCCTTCCCATTTCTTTTTCTGGGACTCCAAATAAGACAGGTGTGACGATGGAGGACAATTTCATTTTAAAAAACTGTTCAGTAATTTTGGACTGTGCTAGCTGGGAGAAATCCTGGTGTGAGTCTGGGAAAATGGATTCACGAACAGCTCCTTCCTGAGCGTCCGTGTGGCCGTGTGGAAAGAGTGGGGGCAGGGCCATTGTGCTCCGTTACCATGGTGAAGGCACAGCTGGAGGAGAGGGAGGCTGGGAGGAGTCCTGAGTGGCTCTGGTTGGGCTAGAGCTGCTGAAAGACTTCAGGAGAGGAGGCCTCAGATGTTTGGAACTAATTAAGCTCCAATTACTGCTGTCTCCCAGCACCCCTCCCCCAGCTTGGCATGGAAGCAAGATAAGAATACTCCATGTGCAGAAAGGAAGGGCAGGCCCTTAGATTAGTCTCATTTGGAGGGGTTTTCAGAAAACAACTGCGTTTTGTATTCTAAGGAGGACTGGTAACATTTTCAGGGGGTCCGGCAAGCTCCCGCTTCCCCAAAGAACATAAAATCAGGAGGCTGATAGCAAACTGAGTATCAGACTGTTTCATTTACATTTTACATTTACATTACATTACATTTACATAGAATGCTGGCCTTGTATTCAGCAAGGCCCAGGGTTCAAATCCCACCTCTGATGTTTGCTGTGCTATCCTGGACAAACTTCCCAACCTCTCCCTGACCTCAGGCTACTCTCTAAGAGTATAAGTTTTCAATGCCTGAGTGGAAGGAGTTTCCACACCTGGAGCTGCAGGACCAATGAAACCTAGGGTCTTTTTTGGATCGACCTATCACTCATGTTATGATGCTGTTAGCAAATGGGTCATGGCTGGAAGGAACCTCCTAGACTAGCCCATTCAGTTTACAGATGAGGATGCTGAAGGCTGGAGAGAGGAAGTCCGTGTCCAAGATCACGCAGGTAATAAGTAATCAGCTCAGGACTTAAATCCAGTCTAGTGCTCTTTTCCTGGCAGGTTTACAGATAAAAAGCATGGTTGAGATGCTGGAAAATAGCACAGAATGACCCTCCCGTGGCCCCGTCCCACCAATCTATCAAGGCTCCATCCCATCTTTATCAAAGGAAGTGTTTCCTAGGACACTCCTGTCTCTCCCCACCAGCCCATTCTTTGGTATCCTTCATGTCCTGGAAGAAAGGCCACCCGTTGGCGTATGTATCCGTGTGTGGCTGTTGGCCTCTGTTTCCCATGGGGTGCTGGGCCCTTTCTCCAGAGGGGCCAGTATGTCAGAGATGGGAAGCCATGCCGAGAGCTGAAGTCTTTTCTTGTGCTGTGTCTGGTACTACCGAGAAACACTCACCATCTCACTTTTTTTTTTTTTTTGCTTTGCCTAGTGAATACCAAGGTCTGGTGAAACACACTGGAGGCTGCCACTGTGGGGCCGTTCGCTTTGAAGTCTGGGCTTCGGCAGATCTGCACGTTTTTGACTGCAAGTGAGTGCCCCTTTTCCATTCCAACTAAGAGGAAGTGGAGTTTGGCTGGGGTGGGGGGCAGTGCATCTTAGCACTGACTCTCCATTTGAGTGAGGTCCATAAAACTAAGCATTGTGAAGGGATGAGACTGGCCTTGTGGTTTCACTGGAATAGGGAAGGAACTCCCTCCAGCAATACAGCTCATCAACTCCTGTGCAACTAATAGTCAGATGCCTAAAACCCTAAGAAGTTAAGGGACCTGCCCAGGGTTACACAGCCTTGATGTGTGAAAGGCAGAACTTGAACCCAGGTCTCCATGGCTTTATCCACTATGCCACCCTGCCTCTTGTGGATTAGGAAGGGGAGGGAAAGGAAAATGCAGAAACACATTTTTTTTTGCCTTGACTGCTTATATTCTGAATGATTATTAGCTTCAGTAGAAAATTCCTACATCCCCAATTGTCTGTATGGGATGCGTGATTGGATTTCACCTGTTGCATTTGTTTCTCTTGCTGTGATGAATCTCACGGTGATACGAGCACAGTTCGGTTGCTGCAATAGCTTTTCTCAGGATTTTATGGTTGTGCCGGCTTAGGGCATCCAGAGGAGGGCCCTAGAGGTCATTGAGTCTGGCCGTCATTCATCCTAGCTCACACAGAAGATCCTGGAGTCTGTCCCAGGTCCTCTGGCTTCAAATTCAGTGTTCTCCCACTGGAGCGGGCTTCTTCACCTCTATTTTTGTGTGTCCCGGGCCCCTTGGTGATCTAGCAAGGCCCTTCTCGGAATAGTGTTTTAAAATGCACAGACTATTATGCATAGGACTATAAAGGAAACGAATTACGCCAAGTTATCAAAGGCAGCTGGGTGGCACCTTGGATAGAGTGCTGGGCCTGGAGTCACAAAGACATGAGTTCAAATTCAGCCTCAGACACGTACTGGCCATATGACCTAGGTAAGTCACTTAACTCTGTTTGCCTCAGTTTCCTTAACTGTAAAATAAGCTGGAGAAGGAAATGGCAAATTGCTCAAGTATCTTTGCCAAGAAAACCCCAAATGAGGTCATGAAGAGTCAGACGTGACTGAAACATGACTAAACAACAAGTGGTTACCAGAGTATTAAAAACAAAGAAAAGAAAGAAAAAAAACCAAGCTGATAGATAACAAGTCCACTGTGGGGGTTTCTGTAAAGACAAATTTTCTTCTCCACAGTATGAGGGCAGACATTACTATTGTATGTGTGTTTGTGCACACACACATATACATATACACACACATACACACACACGAGTACCAGGCTCCTCAGCTTACCAACCCCTTCTGTGGTGTGGGGCCCTGAGGCACATCAGCTTAGGCCTCCTGAAGGGAGGCACCTTTATCCGGGGATGCCCAATGTTTAGCATAGTGCCTCGCCTCTAGTAGGTGAACAGTAGATGTGCTTTGACTTTAATTGAATTAAGAAGGGAAGGCTGTAGTGGGCTTTTTGCTGACTTGGTGATTTTCTCACTTTGCTGCAGCTGTAGCATTTGCAAAAAGAAACAGAACCGGCACTTCGTTGTTCCTGCTTCTCACTTCAAGCTTCTGAAGGTGAGCACTGGAGGGGTGTGCCAGGGGCCTGCCTGCTTGGAGGGGGTGTGCCAGGGACCTGTCTGCTTGGAGGGGGTGTGCCAGGGGCCTGTCTG
>JAQQSZ010017134.1:0-10867 GCA_028646595.1 Phalanger gymnotis
TAATCAAAATGAGCAATTTTGCATTTTGTGGTGCTCTCTATATCTTGTTTGGTCCTAAATTCTTCCCTTATCCATTGATCTGACAGATGAACTAATACATCCTCTCCTAATTTGCTTGTGGTATCACCCTTTATGTCTAAAACTTGTACTGATTTTGACTTTATCTTAGTGTACAGTGTGACTTGTTGGTCTGTACCTAGTTTCTGCCTTACTGTTTTCTAGTTTTCCTAGTAGGTTTTGTCCCCAAACTTGGATCTTGGGTTAATCAAACACTAAATTACTATGGTCATTTCTTGGATTGTATTGTGTACCAAATCTGTTCCACTGAATCACTGTTATTTCTTAGGCAGTACTAAATTGTTTTGATAATTACCACTTTATAATATAGTTTGAGATTCGGTACAGCAAGGCCACCTTCCTTCACATTTCTTTTCACTTATTCCCTTGATATTCTTGACTTTTTTGTTTTTTTCCAGATGAATTTTGTTATGATTTTTTTCTAGCTCTATAAAAATTTTTTGGTAGTTTGATTGGTATGACACTGTCATTTTTATTGTATTGGCCTGGCCCACTCATGAGCACTTAATATTTTTCAAGTTGTTTAGATTTGACTTTATTTGTATGAAATTTATTTTCTAACTGTATTCATATAGTTCCTGGGTTTGTCTTGGCAGGTAAACTCTCAAGTATTTTGTATTGTCTGCTGTTGTTTTAAATGGAATTTCTTTTTCTTGAAATGTTGATGATTTATGTGGGCTTATTTTGTATCCTGTAACTTTGCTAAAGTTGTTAATTATTTCAACTAGTTTTTTAGTTGATTCTCTGGGATTCTCTAAGTATACCATCATATCATTTGCAAATTTTCCAGAAGTCATTAAAAGAGAATGTGTAAGGAAATAAAACACATCTATAATACCCATATACACCCTCCAGTGGAACCAAGGTCAAAGATCATGCACAGGCAGTTTTATGAAGGAAGAAATATAAATAGTAACCAATGGAAAAGAAGCTCAAACTCCTTTATAATCAGAAAAAGGCAGAGCAAGATAACCTTATATTACATTCTACTCACTGGAATACCATTTTGTAGAACCATATGGCAATTTATGAATCACAAAATTGATTATACCATTTGTGTTAATTATTCCATTGCTGTGACCAACCCAAAAACATTTTCATAAAAAGTAAATGAGAATCTAGTTGTAAAAAATATTTTTTGTTATTCTATTTGTAATATCAGTTTTACAAAAGAAATAGCCTATATGACCAAAAAAGTGGAGAATGGCAAATAAATTGTGGAATTGTAATAAGATGGTATGATCCTGAAAAAAATTATTATAAAATGTGAAAGAAAATAGAAAAAAACCCGATGATATGGAAGGAAGTCAAAAAAGGCAGAACTATAAGCTACTAGAAGTTTAAAAGGAATGGAAAAAAGGAAAGAAGACAAAGCCAAAGGTAACAAAACATTGCTTAGATCTAGAAAGGGACAAGCAACAAAAGCATTCTCTTTGTTTTTTTATGATTAGTTAATATAAAAACAATGAAACTCGAACTTTCCCTGCAGTCCTGCTTGTTTGTGACTCCTTCCGACTGTCCTGTTCTGTTCCAGACATTTCTAAAGACGCTTTATTTACTTTTTTTTTTTCATTTTAATAACCACATCATTTTCTTCCTTTTCTTAGCTCAGTGGAAAGAAAAAGTAATGAAATCCTTAGGTAATCAGGAACCCCAAGTTGTCTGTGTCCAAAAATGTGTGTTTCATTCTAGGCTTTGAGTCCATAGCCTTTTAATCAGTAGGTAGAGAGCGTGTTTCGTCACTTGTCCTTTGAGATTATGGAGTCATTGCATTGATCAGAGTTCTAACGTTGCTGGTGCTATGTAAATTGTTCTCTTGGTTCTGCTCACTTCGTACAGGTCTTCTCAAGGTTTCTCTGGGCCCATGCCCTTCATCATTTCTTCAGTCACATTCATATATCATAGTTTGCTCAACCATTTTCCACTTGATGAACACCCACTACTTCTATTTCTTTGCTCTAACAACACCAACAACAACAGACCCTGATTAAATCCTTTGAGATTTTTATCAGTGTTTTTCATTTATCTCTGTAGGTTCTTGCTCTTCTACTTGTTTTTGAGTCCTTGAGATTTAGACATACTGGTTTGATGAACTTGTTTCTTAAGAGAGTGGTGGACATATCTCAGTCTCTAAATCAGAAAGAAATTTTATGTATTCTTCATATATATTCCTCTCTTAACCACGTCAGTGACTCTGAGAACCAACAGTAAGTACTGGTTTTTTTTTTAATTAATGAATTTAATTTAGGTATTTCTGTAAGATTCATTATTTTGACTTTTGGTATTTAATAATATATTTTTGAATTTCAAGGAGAATTTTTACTGTCTTGAATCTTCAGGATTATGAGAAGTGCCATGACATTGTGAATAGGTTGGTAGACTTGAAGTCAGGACAGCTAGGATTCCAATTGTGTCAGGTGTTTGTTAACTGCATGACCATGGACTTCTTAACCTTTCCCAACTTTGTCTTCCTCATCTGTAAAAACCCTGTATTATATACTTTATTGAGTTCTTTTGAGGCTCAGATGAAATAATGTAGGTAAAGTGATTGACAAACTGTAAAATGCAGTCTAAATGCCAGTTAGTTCTTGTTCATGTAATACTTCTTCAGCTCATACCAACTGCCTTACCAGCTATTCATTCTGCTTTTCAGCTCAGAGGGTAAGTACTAAGTATAATTGCTAATATTGACCCCACACTGTAGTTGAATTCTGTAAATAAATGTGAGCCCTCTTTGCCATTACTCCTTGACTTCCCTCTGCATTCCTATTCGTAGTTTTACTTTTCTGTCTTCTGCATTCTGGTCTTGTGCCCAAACTCTGTGAGGCTCATCAGCATATCTGCTGCATACTGGCTTTGTCTCATGGTCCCACCTCACTTCATGTCAGATTGAAATTTGCCAGCCAGGTCTGTGAGCTTTCCTAGTTAGTACCTGGAGAGCAAAAGGTGAAATGAGAAGCGTGCAGTTATTGAGCTGGTTCAGCTGATGATAGAAGGGAATTAAGGCTGTAGTCAAATCTGCTAATAATGGTTTGAATACAGAACAGTATAGTAAGTTAAGCATCTAGGATTTATGAAGATTTGAAAGCATCCTGTTTTTTTTCCTTCCACACAACTCAGAGAAATATGTGTTGGATAGATCTTTTATATAGAGTAAGTACAATGTAAGAAAAACTTCACATAGTAGTTGAGATTTGAACTGGATTTTGAGGAATGGGTAGATTATAAGTAGGTTAGAGAAAGGAGAGGGAGAGAAATGGATATTCTGGGCTGACAGTTTGAGCATCCATCTCCTTTTCTTCACTCATTCAGCTACCAGGCCAGGTTCTTATCACCTCTTACTTGGACCATTATAGTAAGCTCTTAATTGCTCTCATTTCTTTTTCATCCCTTCTTCAATTCATCCTCTACACTGCTGCCAAAATAAACTTTTTAAAGTTCAGGTCTGACCTTGAAGGAAGGCAGGATTGTATGTAGAAATAACCTAGGATTTGGAATCAGAATACTTGTGTTTGAATCCCAGCTCTGTTACTGTGTGACCTTGGGCAAGTCACTTACCCTTTCTGGGCTTGAGTTTCCCCATCTGTAAAATGAGAGAGGTTGAACTAAACAATTTCTAAGATCCTTCCCATCTCTAAATGTATTCTCCTAAACCATGTAATTGCTCAAGAAGCTTCAGTGGTTCTTTATTGCCCCTAGTACTAAAATCTAAACTCTCCTCAGCCTTTCAGCCCTACTCTTCCGTACTTTTTCACATACTCTACATTCTAGCCAAACTGGCCTAGGTTCTGTTCCTTAGTCAGCATTCTATATTTGCCTTACACAGAATGCATTGCTTTCTTGGTATACATTCTCTCCTTACCTTCACTTCTTGGAATCCTTAGTTTCCTTCAGGGCTCAGCTCTGGCACTCTTTCCTATGGAAAGCCTTTTCTGATTTCCCTCATTGCTTACTTAACTTATATTTACCTTTGAAAATGTTAGGTAGAATATAAGGTTCTTGAGGGCAAGGGCTGCTTTGCATTTTGTCTGTTTCCTTTTTGCCCAGTACTCAGCACAAGGCCTTGCATATAGTAAGTCCTTAATAAATGCTTGTTAAATTGAGTTGAGTCAAAAGACGCCAAGGTGGTATTGCACAGGATATTTTCAGGAACTATGAACATCATAATTTGGATGCCATAAAATGACACAAATAAGGAAGGAGAAGAGATGGGACTCAATCATTTTTGAACATACACACATGTATATGTTTATGTATGTACACACACCCAAAAAATTTTGCCCTCCTTTGTTTTAGTCCATAAGAGATTCAGATGTCCATCTTGCTATTTTTGAAAACCAAGAATAAAAAAAATGTCTCATAGGTTAACATATAAATAAAAAAGTTTCATTTGCCCACACAGATTTTTACTAGACCTCAGTTTTCATCTCTGCCCTTTCACTCTCGCCTCCTATTCAGTCGCCTTCTCTAGCTCTTAACACTTCTATGCTCACTTAAATGCCTATAAGGAGAAACACAACTCCCATTTCTGGATAGCTGGAGCATGCAACTCCCTGTCCAACATAAGGAACCAGCCGTCGTAAGTAGGTCCAATGGGTATGAAGGGGAATAACTGGGAAGTGGTAGGAATGTTATGTTTTGAAACACCACAGGTATTCTGGACCACATCAGTAAATACACCTGGCAGGGGGAGAGACAGAGCAGGAGGGAGGGAAAATAGAGAGAGACAGAGAGACACAGAGAGAGAGAGGTACCTACTTGCATTCATGATTTCCATTTTGCCTTTTCTTTGAGCTTGAAACAGGTGACTGCGGAGTTCCTTTGACTGTTATGGTGATTTCATTTCTTTCTGATTTCTGATTATATTCTTTCCTTTCTTTAAAGGTTCTTAGAGGCTATCACAAGCGCTTTGAATACTTATCTTCCAAAAATGTCATCATTCAGCTTGTTGAAGGCAGTGTACTGCTTCTGTGTGTTGAACCATTTCCCCCAGGAGCCTTTTAATCAACTTTTCCAGGAGAATATCATCAATGAGTTGCTGACATCAGGTATGAAATTACTGTAAGATGTAAGTATGATAGTAATGTGCTTACATCTCCAAAGGGATCAGAACTTTCTTAGTGCCCTTAGTTTTCATTGCAGAATGACTAAGCTGGTTTAATTCGGAGATGCTAGTAAAATTCATGAGTTGGTCTTGAAGTATTAACTAGTAAGTCCACTACTAACTTGCTGAAAATAAATTTGGTAATTATGTTAAGATTTCACCAGCAGAGTATTATGAGCACAATCATAATTTATTCTTTATATTTAAACTACAAAAAGCTAAAGATTAATTTATGTGTACTTTGTACAAGAAGTTTCTATATCAAAGTGTTGACTTAAGCTTTTATTTGTGGAATGCATATTATAAGAGTTAAAAAATAGAGGGGTTCATTTATTAATGACTTCTTATGGCCTATTATTAAAATACATCCAGCTAGAAAAATAAACCAAACTATTATCTTTAAGCTTAAATATAAACAACAATTATAAATTTAGTATTGACTAATTGACATTGGTTAAATCACATGGTTTTTAAGCCTTCTATTGCTGTACAAAGTAAGACAAAAAAAAACTTTAATTCTTGTTTCCCACATACATCAAAATTTCGGATACCTCTCAGAAACTTCATTTAATCATTTATAAAACTATGAATTTTACTGACTAGATTTCCAGTTTGGGACTTTAGGATTCTGCTAATGTGATAAGACTCGAAAGGTAAGAGGGAGCCATAGTATGAAGGGCTTTAAAAGTGAAGCTCAGGGATTTCTTGCCAAGAAGACTGCCTGAACAGGAGGCAGATGACACAGCTTCCACATATCTACTCCTAGCAAAATTAGGAAGTTTCCACTAGAACAAATAATGATCAGGAAATCCAGTGAGAACCAGTAAGTGACATTTTCTACCCCAGAACTGTATGAAAAGTCAACCATAAGCCAATCCAGTCCAATCCAATAAACATTTATTAAGTCATACTTTATGCCTGGCATTGTGCCAAGCCCTGAGGATATAATTAGAAAAAAAACAAACAAACAGTCCTTGACCTCAAGAAGCTTACTATCTGAAAGGGGAGACAACACAGAAAAGGCTGCAGGAAAGGGGTGTTGGGTGGGAACAGGACACCAGCAGGGACCAGGTGTGGGGGCATCTTGTTCCATGTAGTTGAAACCAGATAAGACAATATGTGCAGAGTGAAGTGAGCTGAATGCAGTTTCTGCCCTCTATAAAGCAAGACATAGGGAGAAGTTTGGTATTCCCCCCTCCAGCCCTCCATTCAGAGGGGAGAGGAGATGGAGTCAATCAAGACTTGATATTAACAGCATGGTGATGAGGTGTTAGAAATGCAAGCTTATCCTAGGAGGGGCATGTTGTTCCATGGAGTTGAAACCAGGCAAGTTAGCAAATACAAAGTAGAATGAGCCCACAGACATAGCAAAGGGAGTATTAGTATGTCTAGAGATGGAGCAGGATTCTGTATTTTGAGGCAGGGAGAGCAGAGTGCTCCCTTGAAAAAACCAGGGAGTGACCAGCATGGTGCTGCAGTGCTCACACTGGGATCGTCAAGGCCCGGGGATCTGTAGTCCCTAACACTGTGTCCTGAAAGTCCAGAGAGGGCCCAGAGGACTTAAGTAATTGGAGCCCCAAAGATCCAGAAAGGGCCAACCCTGAGGAAGTGGAGGTCTGCCCCCAGGGTGATGCCTAGCAAGACTCAACCACTCCACCCAAAAGTGCCCTGGAACAAAGCCACAAGGCAAGAACTAAAGCTTCTAAGTAAAATCAAATAAAAAAACAAACAAAACCACATTAATTAGTGTCAAAAGTTAATGCAAATCTAGAGCGCCCCTTAAAGAAGAAAAGTATAACTCTATAACAATTCCATACAGAGACACAAAGGAAAAAATAGATTTTCTATAAGGAATGTGTGAATACCTAGAAGAAATAAAGAAAAAGATTAAAAATGAAATAAAAGGTCAGAGAAAGGATTGGAAAAAAAATAAGTAGTTTAGTTAAGAAAGTGGCATATCTTACTTAAGACATAGAATGCTAGAGAACTAGAGCCAACAGAAAAAGAAATCAGTGACTCAATGAGAGAGCAAGAAATATTAAAACAATTGAAAGAGTAAAAGTAGAAAAACAACAACTAATATCAAAACATTTGACCTGGAAATCAGGTCAAGAAAATATAATTAAGAATCATCAGATTCCCTGAAAACAATGTTAACAAAAGAGCATGAACAGTATATTTCAGGGAGTCATCAACAAAAATTCCCGGATCTGTTGGAGCCAGAGGGCAAAATAAATATGGAAGGAATCTGCCAATCATATTCTGAAGGAACCCCAAAAGGAAAAGTCCCAGGGATGTCATATCCAAAATTAAGATTTCACATCAGAGAAAACTTCTGAAGGAATCCAGAAGGAAACAATTCATTTACAAAAGGGACTAAAGTTAGGATCTCACAAGACTTGGCTATTCTACTATACCTGAAAGGACCTCTTAGAATGTAATATTCCAGAAAGCATAAGATATAGAGGCTTATAATCAAGAGCAATTCATCCTGCAAAGCTGGGTATCACGCTATGGGGGAAATGGAGATTTAATAGAACAGAGAACTTGGAAGTATTTCTGATGAAAAGACCGGAGCTGAGCAGCAAACCTGAAATACGAACATAAAAGAGTCCAGAGAAACCTAGGAAGGTAACATTCTAATAAGGAGGAAAGTAAGTGTCCTTTCAGAGCCTTTATGTCTTCAAAGGGCATTGAGAGAGTTAGATATCGACCTGGGAGTGGGTTGGTTCTGTTCTGAGGGTGCGAAGAGGAGAAAGAGAAGGAAGGATGAACAGAGGAAGAAGGAAGTAGAGCTTCATTTTTCTCATGAGGTACAGAGAAGAGTATAAAAGCATGGAGGATAAGATAGGGGGATTGTACCTCTCATGAACCTCACTCTTTCCTGGAACGGACAAAGGAAAGTTAAGCACATAACACACAAAGACTACAGTGTAGGAGTACATCCGACTCAGAGAATCAGGGATGAAGGGTAGGACATGAATAAGATGGAGGATAATATTGGGGAAAGAATAGTCAAAAGCAAAAACAAATTTGCCCATCCCGAAGGGGTGATTAAAAGGTGGGGAAAAAAGAAAAGCAAAGAACTAGATTCTAAGGGGGTATCTTAGAATACCTCTTAGTTGGAGAATGGCTAGATAAATTGTGGTATATAAATGTAATGGTTATTGCTTAGTTAAAAATAAAATAGACAATTCCACAGAATCCTGGGTAGAATGAACTGACAGAGAAGTGAGCAGAACCAAGAAAAAAAAATTTACACAAAGCATCAACATTGCAAAGAATAATAACTTAGAAACATTTAAGAGCTCTGATCAATGCAGTGACCAACTGTGTTTCCATAAGAAGCATGATGAAGCTATGATGAAGCATGTAAGCCATCTCCTGATAGAGACGATGGACACAAGGCATAGAGACATACACTTTTGGATATGGTCAGTGAAATTATTATGCTTACCATGCTTTTTCTTTTTCCTCAGTTTTTAATATAGGGAGTGGAGTTGGGCGAAGGAGTGTTTGCAGTGTGATACCAGAAAGGGTGGGGGGTGGGCATTGTAACATTTTGAAAATAATGCATAGAATTTATTATGTTCTTTTTTTAAGCCAGTGAAATGACCTGGAGATTCATAGTTTCATATAGAGTCCTCTTTTTGTGTTTTACTGAGTATATAGAAATGGTCTTTTTGGTGTTTAAGTTCAGAGTAAAAAAATGGGCCAAACTGCGAATTTTATATTTTATCTGAGAGTCAATAGGAAGTGTTGAGCATGTTTGATTAGGAAGGTGTCATGGTCAATACCGTGTTTCAGGAACTTCATTTGGACAGCATTATGAAGGAAGGTTTGGAGAGGGGAGAGATGGGAACCAAGGAGGCTTATTAGGCATATTGTAGTTCAGGGTATGAGGAGACAGGGGTATACCTTAGTATAAAGGGGGTGTGAATGAAGGGAAGGGACACATGAGAGAGACATGGTGGAGGTAGAATTGACATCAGCGATTGAATAAGAGAAAGGAGTCAAGGATGATAGCAATGTGGTTAACATGAGTGACTGGAAGGATTGTGTTTCCCTCTACAAAAATAGGCAAATTTGGAAAGGATGATAATAAACTCCATTTTGAACATGTTGAGTTTGAAACACCTATAGATCGTCCAGGTGGCATTGTCCACTAAGCATTTGGTAATGGAGTTTGGGAGGGAGATTAATTCTAGACATATATATATTTGAGATTCATTTACATAGATGATAATTCATTGCATAGGAACTCTTAAGGTCACTGAGAGAAGGAAATAATGCAAGAAAAGGGCCAGGAACAAGCTCTATGGGATGCCCACTTTTGGTATCTAGGAGCAGGGTTAGTAGTGGTGCCCACAGCTACACAGAGGTCACATAGAGCGAGGGCTGAGAAAAGACCTTCAGACTGGAAGTTATGAGAGCATTGATAACCTTGGAGAGAGCAGTTTCAGTCCTGTAGTTGACTTGGAGGCTCAGATTGGAAGAGATTGAGAAGAGTGAAAGAGATGAGGCAGTACAGGAAAGTACTGCAGACAATCTTCACCAAGAGTTGGTACATAAAAAGGAGGTATAGGCAATAGCTTGAGGAGGTGACTGGCTTTAGTGAATGGCTGAAGGTAGGCATATTTATTGGCAGAAAGAAAGGAATCGATGGTTAAGGAGATACTGAAGGTGAGATAAGCAAGCTCCTAGAGGAGAGGGGAGAGCATAGCATCAAGAAAACAAGAGGAGGGGTCTCAGCAAGAAGAAGGGCTACTTATTCATTGTAGACTTGAGCAAAGGAGGATGAGAGTGGGAAATAGTGAAGGACTTTAAAGTGTGGAGTAGAGAAGAAGAGCAAGCCTAGAATGGTTCCCCTCTGGAATTTTCTTTTAAATAAAGTAGGAGGTTATCTTCTTTGTTGAAAAGGGGAGAGTGGGGAAAAGCCAAGACGGTGGCTGGAAAGCAGGGACTTGCCTAGGGCTCTCCCCTAGGACACTCCAAACACCCATAAAAATTGGCTCTGAACAAATTCTAGAACTTCAGAACCCACAAAATAGCAGAAGGAAGCAAGGCTCCAGCCCAGGACAGCCTGGATGGTAGCTGGGTAAGGTCTGTCATGCCCGGAACTGGAAGTGGAGCGGAGCAGAGCCCAGTGTGGGCTGCGCCTGGACCAACCAGACCAGGAGGCGGGCAGAACAGGCCTTAGCACCCTGAATCAGTGAGCTGTAGCAGTTACCAGACTTCTCAACCCACAGACAACAGATAAGGTTAGTGGGAAAAGCTGCAGGAGCAGGTTGAAAGGAGTTGGTGGTTGGGCTACCACCCCAGGGGCAGCAGAGGTGGTGCAGCTACAGAACTACAGCTGCAGTTGCTTCCAGGCCCAGGCCCACCTGGTAGGAGGAACTAAGTGGCGTATCAGAGCAGGAGTACACAGCCTGCTTAAGATCTGAGTTAGGTCCAGGTTGGCGGTTCTTGTGGGAGGAGGAGTGCTACTGGGGCAGAGTTTGCTGTGAGAAATAGCTCTGAAAACAACAGCACAGCCC
Organism: Phalanger gymnotis; assembly: GCA_028646595.1. Taxonomy (NCBI): domain Eukaryota; kingdom Metazoa; phylum Chordata; class Mammalia; order Diprotodontia; family Phalangeridae; genus Phalanger; species Phalanger gymnotis. The sequence goes on from JAQQSZ010017134.1 coordinate 10,720, forward strand.
CTCAAGATTGGAACAAAGTACTCTCTAATCTACAAGCAGTCATACCCCCAATGAAAAACTCAAGGGTCAAGTAGTTGGCTGGGAATGTGGCCAGGCAGTGAAAACGGACTCAGATTCAGACACCAACTTTGGAATCTTTTGTTGATGA
>JAQQSZ010017135.1:0-10867 GCA_028646595.1 Phalanger gymnotis
AGGAAGGAAGGAAGGAAGGAAGGAAGGAAGGAAGGAAGGAAGGAAGGAAGGAAGGAAGGAAGGAAGGAAGGGAGGAAGGGAGGGAGGGAGGAGAGAGGGGCAACTGCTGAGGAAAAGAAAGGTTTCCTACAGAAGGTCAGATTTGACCTAAGTCTTAAAGGAAAGAAGGGATATTAAGAGGTGGAGGTGAGGAGGCAAATTATTCTAGAGTGTGAGTTCAAAGAATAGCAAAAAGTCCTGAGTAACTGGATCACAGACTGCATAAAAGAGTAAAATGTAAGAAGACTATAAACGTAGGAAAGGGCCAGGTTATGAAGAGCTTTAAATGCCAAATAGTAAATTTTATATATGATCCTACAAGTAACAGGATGCCTCTAAAGCTAACTGAGTTTGGAGATCTACACTTTAGAAAACTCATGTTGGCAGCTAAGTAAGGATGGAATGAAACTGGGAAAGATTTGAGACAGGGAGACCAATTAGAAGGCTATTATGATAGTTAAAGATAGAGGCACTGAACACTCAAATTAGGATGGTAGCAGCAACATAAGTGGAGAGAAGGGAATCATAAAGGTAAGAATGACAAGATCTGTCAATAAATTAAATATACAACCTTAATGATATTTTCATAAGAAGTGGAGAACGATGCCAAGTATTTATTGAGACACCATAACACAATGGAAAAATAGTAGATTCTAAATTTAGAGACCTTGGTTTGAATCCTAGCTCTAACTCTACCAACATAACCTAAATGCTCTTAAATAATGAAGGAATCAAAATAACTATAAATTATGCAGAAGTCTACCATTTTATTATCACTCTTGTACAGAATTCTTTTCGAAAAGTGAATCATGATTGCAAATTTGGAATGTTAGAATACGAAGGCAACCTAGGCTACCTTTAAGCAAAGACAAATAAAAAACCAACATAAAGCATACCTAGAATAATAAATGAAAAAGAAAGCACGTAAGTAGACAAGAAACAGTCTGCGGAGAAAACTCAAACAACACTGTGGATTTTCATTGTAATGTTATTCTCAGGGTCTATGCTGCTCTTAAAAGTGAGACCATAAAATATTATTATGTCCCTCTGGAATTTCTAGTAACTCAAACCTTTAGGATAAATCAACATATACCAAAAAATTCTACTAAAGAAAATTAATTGTGTTATATTGAAGGCTCCAATGTATATCCCAGTAAGAAAGCAGTGAAGGTGGGAGTTATGTGACTGATGATTAAATAAAGGCTACTGAAGCATCATATACTCAAAGTAATAAAATTTTAAATTAATATTAGAATAAATTTATTTGCTTTTATTGCATTTTAAAAATCATTCCAAAGCTAGAGAGGACCTCGGAAATAATCTAGTCCCTCTTTCTCATTTTACAGATAAGAAAACTGAGGGATAAGTAAGTGGCCTACCCAAGATCACACAGCTGGTTAGCAAAAGTCCCCAAACAAGTCTTTTAATTAAAGATTCTTTTAATTCCTAGGAAAATACTTTCAAATCTATCAATGTTCCTCTTTCTGTCAATGATATCCACAATCTAAAAATTATTTTTTTGTTTTTATTTCACATTAAAGCCATTTATTTTGGAAAAGATATAAAAATATAATCTCTCATACCTCATTAGTCACTAGGAAGTTATAAAGTGTCTCAATATCTTGATAACAACTGTGTGGGGCCAAAATCCTGAAATGGGGAAAAACAAAATTAATAATTTCTCTAAAGGATATTCTACAGGTTCTGTCAAACATGGCTGCAAACAGTACAGTTGTATGGTAATCTTAATGATATTTTCTTGAAAGCAGTATTAACTTTTATTTATATACCACTTTATAATTTATTAAGCATTTTATAAACACATGTCATTTAGGGCACACAAAAAATACTATTAAATATCACGAGTATCCATTATCAATCTACAAATGAGGAAACTGAGGCTCAGAGAAGTTAAGTGACTTGACCATGATCAGAGGTGGAATCTGAAATCAATCACTCCTGACTCTAAGTTCAATAATATATCTATTTCTGCCCTCTGTATAATTATGAACTTTCTAAATCTATCAATCAAATCAGTCAGTCAGTAAGGCAAAAAAAAAGTCCTTGCCCTCAAGAAGTAAAGGAGATAACATGTGCAAAACTAGGTAGACACTATATATATATATCTACACACACATACATACATACATACATACACATACGGAGTAGATGAAGGTCATCTGAAATGGGAATGCATTAGCAGTTGGAGGAAGCAGTAAAAGCTTACTGAAGAAGGTCAGAATGGAGCTGAGTCTTGAAGGAAGCCGGGAAATTAACAGAGGTGAAAGGGTAGAGCATTCTAGACATGGGGAACAAACAATGCAAAATCATGGAGGTAGGAGATGGAATGTCTTATAGGAACTGCAAGGGGGCCCGTGGAGCTACATGATAGGATGCATACAGAAGACTAAAAAGGCCAGGTGAAGAGCTTTACATGCCAGAGGAAAATATATTTAATCCTGAACTTAAGGGGAAGCCAGTGAGCCCAGCGAGCAGGTAGTTGACCTGTCAGACCTGGGTTATAGAAAAATCATCCGGGAGCTGTGTGGAAGATAGAATGAAGTGGGAAGAGATCTGATATAGGAAGAAAAGTATAAAGTTATTACAGTAGTTCAGGGCAAAAGATGATGAAAGCCCGAGCCAGGATTGTGGCCATATGAATGGAAAGAAAGGGACATATATGAGAGATGTCAAGACAGAAATGGCAAGATTTGGCAAGAAACTGGAAATATAGGATCTGAGTAGAAAGTCAAGGATGATACAGTAGTTGTGAGCCTGGGTGACTGGGACCATAGTGGTGTCCATGATAATAACAGGAAAATTAATATGTAATTGGAAGTCAGTAGGAGACAAGAGTTTGGGGGAAAAAGATTAAAAATTACCAAATGGGCTTACCCTAACAGTGTTATTCTATTAAAACATTACTGTTAATTGAGGATTCTGTTTTAACTTGTGAAATCAGAAAATCAAACCAACATTACAACATAAGTATTTTTCCACATGAAATTAACTAGATAAGTTACAATGCTACAATATTTCTCAAAATATAAACGAACTATAAAATATCACATTCTATGTTTCAAAGCTTGGATAAAGTTTCATCATTTCATATAAAAAATTTTCCCCAAAACACACACAAAATTATACTTCTTCACTATTAAGAAAGACAGAGAGACAGCAGTAGGGCCTAGAACTGTGATTTCATTGATAGAGAACTACGAGATAAGAAAATTCCATCTCTCAATTCTCCAACTTAAGACTCCAACTAGAGTCTTAGAGGACTGCCTAGAACACAGAGGGGAAGTGACTTGTTCATGATCATAAAGCTGATCATAAAGTTAAAACAGCATTTGAACTCAAGTATTGCTGGCTCTCTATTCCATTACGCTTCAGGACAAAGAATAAAAGCTAGTTAACAGTGAAAGATTACATAGCAAATTCAAATAAATACAGGGATTCTCCTTTACTTGACAACAAAGTCCTCTAATGAAAGGCTCAACACAAATATGACTATGAAAAGCTTGGAAAATTATATTAACTCATGGGGAAATATATTACCTGAACAATAATAACAACAAAGCAAGGGTAACACTGGATATATGATTCCAATTGGCATCCAAACAGCTAACATTTTATAATCTGTTAGTATTTAATTCTTCTATCATGAGGAAAATTTCCTTCTCTACCAGAAAACAAAGGAAGAGTCACTCAGAGGGTTATTTAATCATTCATTCAATAAATGTATAAACCTCTGTCTTCTAAGTGAGCATATTTAAAGATGGGTTCGTTACTGCCTAATGCAGTTCATTTCATTGTTGGATATGTGAGAAATGAATATTTCTCTTTTGGATTTAATAATTAATTATTGCATTATGACCAAGATTTTTCCCCTTTTCTACTTCCTCTTCCAGAGACCGACCAGTGTGAGAAAGCTCTCTTAAAGATTTACCCAGGCCAAGATCTTATTAGATAGTAAAAGAAATTCTAAGTTTAGGCTAATCAGTGTATTCTTGCTCATTGTGTTTGCTGAGATAGGTCTGGGAAAATGTTGATTCTCCCTACAATCAAGACAGGTGATGTGGTCTCTTTGACCAAGATTTGGGTGACCCAAGTCACATACCCCAAGACACTCATTTTAATATAGCCCACCTCTTATTTTGTTAACAATCAGAGTTGACTGACACCCCTCAGGAACACTTACTCTTCGAAGGGCACATAAACTGTGAGCCCACCACCATTAGGGGTCCTTGGTCTATGAGAGCCAGCCAAATGACTACCTTTTTATTAATAAGCATGCCAGCCTTATTAATAAAGTGATTAAATTATGCAGAACTATGTCTCTGGAACCTTTTTAATCACCAGGATAACCTTGATTGTTAGGGAATTCTTTCTTATGTAGATGTGATATCTATAATATCTAGTGATATCTAGTCTGATACACTTGTTTTAGTTGGTCCCTCTGAAGAAAGAGTAAGAATTCTAATCTTGATTCTCTCTGAAAATCCTTCAAATATTTAAAGCCTGATAAAAACCTGTCTAAACATCCCCAGTTCTTTAATAGTTTCTTTTATTAATAAATGAAGGGATGGTTGGATGCATGAATGGATGGATGCTTATTTATTAGGAACTTAACCCTGTGTCAGGCACTGTGCAAAGCAATGGGAATGATGGGGTCTGGACTGTGGGAACCCCCTTGAGCCACACCCTGAATCTTCCCACTTGATCTGGCTTTTCATGGCCACATAGCCTAGCCTAGCCTGGCCTGGCCTTCCATTGTCTGGCTGCCTCTGGATTGCCTTCTGGCTGTTTCCCACCCTTGATCCTGATCAAAATATCTATACCCTAGTTCTGTTACCCTAGCTCTCTCATTGTGTGTCATCTCCAGGTAGCCTTCAGCTGTTTCTCACTCTGAAGTCTGACCTCACCCCAGTCACCCCAGTCCCTCTAAACCCCTCCTCCAGTCATCCCAGACTACTGGAGACCACCCCTCGATTCCTCCCACAATCTTTCTGTACATAACTCTCATTTTGCCTCCATGAAGGAGCTCAGATTCAATCTAGCACAGCAGACTGAATCTGGCCCATTTGTGAACACAAGCGTCACAACGGGTGGGATTTCTTAAGACAACCCATTATAGCAAACCCTTAATAAACTTTGTCTTTTTCCTTGGCTGAGAAGGCTTGGGTCAAATTCATTCGGCAGGAGCCAGCGTGTCATTATTTTGGGGTCTCACGCACCCTTCAACCCCAAACCTCTTCAGGAACATAAAGATGAAAAAAGAGACAGTCCTTCACTTGAGTTCACTTTCTAAGAAGAAAAGACAACACACATTGAAGGATAGATTGCAAGAAAGGGGAATTTTGTTTTGAGGAAATGGAAAGCAAGGGAAGGGGAGAAGAGGAGGTAGTGAGATGGACTGGGTGGCTGGCTGGATGGTACAAAAAGCTGAAGCACAGACTGGTGTCCAGGGCCAGCCAGTAGTACACTAGTTTGTGCAGTCTCAGTCATCATTCTAGTGGGTTTGGCATTAGGGCTAAAGCTGCAAAAATAAGTGAATCAACATTCCAGGGTGTAGGGCTTTGATTCAAGACAACCAGGGTATATGAATCTTAGATATGCTAAGGAAGATGTTGGTCCAAGTGGGAAGGAGCAGTTCTGTAGTGATAGGCAGATGGTGAGATAGCTTAGGTAGGTAGATGTGATAGCTAATGGGATGCCAAACTGAAGCACGGTGAAATATGGTTATAATATGGTTCTGAGTCCCCTAATAATTCCAGGTCATCTCTAGTAGTAGTCTAGTAACCAGCATAGTGCCTTGCATATTATAGCTTACCAAATACTTGCTGAATTGAACTAATGTTTTCCTTAAAATGTGATATCCCACCTACAATCAGAAGAGTAGAATAGGATAACTGCTAACCTTTTTTTTTTCTGAAATTATATTTATATTTGTACAAAAGTCTTAAGTCTTTTTTCTCACAAACTATGGTCTAAACTAAAGATATCAAACTCCCAAATGGGGCCCTAATCAGCTTAAAATATAATTGCGAAATATTTAACAAAAATAAATAAAAATACAATACAGCACAGATGTTAATTTGTGTTTTTCTAAGTAAATATGCAGTCTGCAGGGATCTATTTCCATTCGAGTTTGACACTGAGTGGAATGGTGAAGCCCTGTCATAGAATCTGGATCTTGGTCTTTCTGTGAGTTGAGTGGAATGAATGGGGGTGGAGACCTTTCAGCATGGCTCAGGGCTTCTGATTCATAGCTAGGCCTAACTTTTGAGTTACTCAAATCACCTCAACTGTGTCCTCGCCAAATAAGGAAAAAGGTGTTTTTAAGAGTTTAGCATTGGCTAAATTGTACCTGGGGTTGTAGATTTCTTGTGAAATGGTGAGCCTGGATTCTACCAACGACAGTAAAAGGCCAGTGGTAATGGGGCAGGGGGTTGTTTACATTAGAGTATAAAGCTAAGCTCTGTCCTCTGGGCCCTATTGGTTCAGAGACAGCCCTTTCCCATGGGATCATAATAAAATTCATTCCTACTTTCTACTTGAGAAGCCTCTGAGTTTAATTTTGGGTTTAGTTTTTGTCCCACACAACACCATTTATCTAAACCACACCTCCTCAATTTTGCGTCCACAATTTTTTTTTAAATCTGAGTAGATTTTATACATACACATATTCCTTAAATTCCAGCCTTTTAGATTTAACCTCTTCCTATCTGTCAAGGTATTTTTATATTATGATCCTTTTATCCAAAAGATAGCTCTCCTAGATTTGTGTTAACTGAAAATGTGATAATCAGGCTGTCTTTATCCAAATTATTAATAAAAATATTAAACAACTGAGATGGGACAGAATTATAAAGCACTGATATATACCAATAGAGACAATCCTCCAGGTTTAAAGAAACTCATCGACCAACATTCCCTAGATAGCTACCAAAAGCCAATGAGGTCTCAGGAGAAATTAATCAAGAAAGAGTAGTAAATACTTCCACATATTCTTTATTGGTCAGACTATAATATTATTCAATTTTGGACAGTGACATACTGACAAGAAATCCTACAAAGGCAAGCTCCCTTAAGGGGTAAATGAGGTAAGTCACAAGAGCTACCTGAAATGTTGAAAATACATTAATTTTATCTGCTCTGGATTTATGTGACTTGACTGTCAGTCAAATTAATCTAACCATTTCCACATCCTGGATCCTTTGCTTCAGCCTGCTACAGGCCTGCTTCTGATCTGCTCACCCAGACTTCCCTCCTCAGATGTGTTTACGAGGTTTGAAGCCTTTATTCATTTTCAGAATTTGCCTACCTGCTTGTCAGAATGGTACATTCTACTTGAACTTGAGGTCAACATTACCAACTGTTTATTGGATATTTGAAACTGAATGTTTTATGGCCACCTCAGGTTCAGTGTATCCACAAGTCAAGTCAGCAAACATTTAATAAGCGCTTAGCATTTGTTGGGCACTGCACTAAGTGCTGGAGTACCTACACAGTGCAGCAGATGGAGTTCTAGCCCTGTTGTCAGGAAGACTCAACTTCCTGAGGTTCAAATCTGGCCTCAGACAGCTACTGCTCTGTGACCCTGGGCAAGTCCATTAACCTTGTTTGCTTCAGTTTCCTCATCTGTAAAAAGAGCTAGAGAAGGAAACAGCAAGACATCTTTGCCAAGAACACCTCAAACGGGGTCACAAAGAGTCGGACATAACTGAAATGACTGAACAACAGTACTAAGTGCTAGAAATACAAAGAAAGGAAAAAACTTAGTTCTTGCTCTCAAGAGCTCACATTCTAATGAACTAATTATTTTCCTCTCAAAACTTACCCATATTCTGGATTTCTCTTTTTCTGTTTAAAGTAGCACCATCTTTCTAGTTGCCTAGGTTCCTAACCTCAATTCATTCATTCTTGCTCACTGCCCTTCACCAATCAGTTGTCAAGTACTGTCTGTTTTAGCTCCACATCTCTCATGACCTTTCCATTATATGTGGCTACCACATGTTGAGGCCTTGATCACCCTCTGCCTTTAACACTATAATAGCCTCTTACTGTTTTCTCCCCTCTCCAGTCCATACTCTACACAGCTGCCAAAATTATTCTTCTCAAGCACAGGGCTAACCATATGCCATATTCCTGTGGGTGATAATTTAACACTGTCTGTCATATGAGGATCAGGCAGAGAAATTGGGGATGTTTAGCCTTGAAAAGAGAAAACTTGAAGAAGAAGAGGAGAAGGTACTCGTCTTCAAGGATCTTAAGGGTTTTCACATGGAAGACTGATTAGTCTTTTCTGTGTGACCCATTGACTATACAACCAGGAGCAATGGATAGACATTGTAAAGAGAAATTTAGGCCTGAGATCAGGAAGAACTTTTCAACAATTACAGTCATTCCAAAGTGGAATGAACTGCCTTAAGAGGTCCTCCTCACCGAGAGTCTTCAAGCAGAGGCTGGATGACTATTTGTTAAGCATGTTACACTGGGCATGCCTTTGGGATATAAGTTGAACTAGATGACTACTGAGGCCACTTCCAGCTCTCAAATTCTGTGAAGAAACTCTACTACCTCTAGAGTTAAGTTTAAACTCCTCAGAGTCTAGCATTTAAAACCCTTAATAGTCTGGTTCCAATATACCTTTCCAATCTTATTGAACATTAGCACCCTTCACACATTCTACAATCTAGCCAAATTGGCCTTCTGTTTCTTAAACAAAACATGATCCAGGCTCAGGTAAGTCATTTGACCTCTATTTGCCTCAGTTTCCTCAAGTGCAAACTTTGCAACTGCATATGGATGATAGCACCTACCTTTCAGGGCTACTATAAGGATCAAATGAGATCAAATATGTAAAATACATGCAACAGGTAAGAATTCCCAAGTGTTACAGTATCCTTGTATATTCTCTATTCTATAACTGTAAATCTCCTTTTGTTAATTGTTGAATAACCTACAAGAGTCTCATTTTGTTCCAATGCTACACCTAAATTAACAGGAGAACAAACAGCCTGAGTGAGGTCCATCCATTAAATATCTATACCAGTGTCCTAGGATAACTTTTCTTTCCTATCTAGCAGCTAGAATGCCTTTAAAATAAAAATAAAATAAAATGCCTTTAATCATTAAGAAAGCTACAACAAAAGCTACAGCTATAGCTATTACAATAGTATTCCATTCTGAATCCCAGGATAGTAAAACAATATTAACCCCTTTAATCTTGGGGCCCCATGGGATATAATTGCTGTACTCAGAGTTAAGACTACAACAAAATATACTATCATCCCAGTTACATATTTCCATGTTGTCCCAAATTTAGCAAAAAGGGATTGCAGGCAGTTGATTTACAGCTAGAAAAGACCTTGGAGGACATTAAGTCCAATCCTCTCATTTTATAGATTGAGGGCCCTGAGGCACAGAGAAATTAAATAACTTGGCCAGGATCACAAAACTAGTAAATGCCTGATGTGGAATTTGAGCCTAGATCTTTCTGACTCCATTTTCAGTGCTCTATCTACCATGACATTTCACCCCTCAAGAGGTATGATTAGCTCTTAGTGAATGAAGATAAGTATGCCTTACTGACACAGTTGGGCACTTTCACTTCTCAGAAACTCTCTCATGCCTGTTTTTGTAACACTATTTCTTTCTGGACTGCCATCTACCCAGTTAACTATTCCTTCTCAGTCTTCTTTGCTGGCTTACCAAACAAATCATTCTAAATATAACTGTAGGTGTTCAAAAATATTTGAAGAGTCTACCTGCCAAGACAAACCCAGGAATTATAGGAACACAAATACTAAAGACTTCACACAAATAAAGACAAATCTAAACATGTGAAGAACTATCAATTGCTCATGGGTAGGCAGAGCCAATATAATAAAAATGACAATTCTACCTAAATTAATTTATTCAGTGCCATGTAAATAGAGCTACCAAAAAATTATTTTACAGAGCTAGAAAAAAATATCATGACAAAATTCATCTAGAGGAACAAAAAGTCAAGAATATCAAAGGAACAAAAAAAAAAGAAAGGTGACCTAGCAGTATCAGATCTCAAACTGCATTACAAAGAGGTAATCATCAAAACAATGTAGTACTGGTTAAGAAATAGATGTGGATCAGTGGAACAGATTAATCTGGTACATATTACACAGGAGTAAATGACCATAATAATCCAGTGTTGTACAAACCCAAAGATCTAAGCTTTGGGGACAAGAACTCACTATTTGACAAAAACTGTTGGGAAAACTTTTTGCAAAGCAATTTGGCAAATAGTAGGCATAAACCAGTATCTTATACTGTATACCAAGATAAAGTCAAAATGTACACATGATTTAGACATAAAGGTATTAATCATAAACAAATTAGAGGGACATGGAATATTTTACTTGTCAGATTTATGGATAAGAGAAGAATTTGTGACCAAACAAGAGACAGAGAGCATTACAGGGTACAAAATGAATAATTTTCATTCCATTAAATTAAAAAAAAAATTGGTTTTTTTGCACCAACAGAAACAATGCAGCCAAGACCAGAAGGAAAACAGAAAACTGGCGGGGTAGGGAGGTTTATATTAAGTTGCTCTGATAAAAGACTTCATTTCTCAAATATATACAGAACTGAGTTAAATTTATAAGAATATAAGTGATTCCCCAAGTGATAAATTGTAACGGGACGAGTTATAGCTGACCCCAAAAACATCGTTGGACCTCCGCGCCCTGAACCTGCTGAGGTAATCTCAGGGTTCTGAGGTATGGGAGGAACAAGATGGAGTTTGGAGGAAGGGTCTCGCCCTTGTTGGCAACGTGGTGCA
>JAQQSZ010017136.1:0-10867 GCA_028646595.1 Phalanger gymnotis
GTAAAAGTGGCAAGAAAAAGCAGTTCTATAGGAAGGGAAGAGGAGTTTAAGTGAACCAGCTAGATTTGGACTCAAAGGTCCTGTCTGAATCCCAATTCTGCCACTTACTCCTTTAATTTTTAAAACATTCTTATATCAGGTACAAGATTTAGATATGGACAGAAACAACAAAGGGTATATGAACTGAAATTATCTGAATTTTCAAAATTGGAGAACCAAATTTAAATGACATCACTAACAGAACTATTGAGGAACCTTTAGATTTGGAACCAGAGAAGCAGAGCCCCTTTTAGAGGTATCCAGAGAATAAACATATTGTTCAAGAAAAGATATTTAGGGACAAGATGACTACATGAGACATCTGGGACCCAAAATGTGCTGGTTAAAAGGATATTGAGAACAGGTCACTAGACTACAAAGGAGACTTGATTTTAGTTATGTTTAAGTTTTTTTGCTTACCTTGGTAACATGTAAATCTCCCTTCTCATAACTAGTCCATTGTGAGACCTCTAAGTAGTTTGATCTATACCTGACTTAATATTATTATGCAATTATGAGAATTATGAGAAAACTTTATAGCGTTGTTTGAACCTAGCTCTGCATAGCTGGGAAACTGGATCATCTCTACATGTTGTTTAGAGACTCTTAACTAAGGACCTATATTATGCTGACCAGAAACTCAGGTTCAAAGACTGATTCAAGAAATGTTCTCGAAGGGCCCCTGCCAGGTCCTTCTGACTACTCTCACTGCTGCCCAGCTTGTGGGTGTGGATTCTTGGATCAACTGAAGAAGGCCCCTGTTCTGGAGTGGGTGACAGAAACTTCCAGGGACCTCTATTACAGACCGAGAAGCAACTGACATCCAAATGAGACAGCTTTCCCAAGATTCTGGAAGAGAGCTGAGTATACTGGCCTAGTTTTTTTTTCCTCTTCACTTTAATGATGTACCCAACCACGAAGGCCCTGATTCAAGTGTGTGTTGGCATTTTCTCTTTCTACATTCTTGGCCCCCCTCTCTTTTCTGCTTGCAAGCAATGGCTAGCAGTGATACCTGGGACACATTCCCCCAATAGATCCCCTCAAGGAACTAACTTCTGGGCAACATCTCATCCTGGACCAACTGGCCTCTTGTGGCATCTTGGATTATACTTGCCTCTTTTTTATTGGCCAGAAGGATAAGACACCCTCCCCCTGGAGAAAAGGGGGAAATGTCAAGATATTAGGAGACACCCTGTTTTCCAGAGCTAAGGCCTAGCAAGTAGGCTGTGCCCTGAGATTAACATAACAACAATCCTTTGTGCTCACCCTTTGGATGATCTCACCTTCTGGCAAAATCAAATAATTATTGTATTGCTTTAGCCAGCACCAGGTGTTCTCTGAGCTCAGACAAGGACCAGACATCTGTGTTCTGGTCATGAAGTCCTGCTATGAATCAAACTTGTGTCACTGTTGCTGTTAATCTTCATTGGATCACTGCCTAGAAATTGGTATAAATATTGAGATCCCCCTACTTTGCCTCAGGTCCCCCCAGTAGAGGTGGGGCTGTCGCACATGTGTGCTTACTTGTAAGCCATTTCCTTCGCTTTGAAATTAAACCTCTGTTTAATTCATGACTCTCCTTCTCTAGCCTTCTCTGTTTGGCTCCAGCCATCCACAGGTTGAAGGCTGGTTTGGTCTGGTTGAAACCTCTAAGTTTCACAGCTGGTACTGCTGCAGTGTACATTTTAGGTTTGTCCTCATCCCCATGTCACAGACCTCTCTTGTCTACCACTGAAATTTTTTTAAACTTGTGTTTGGAAAACTTTGGAAAAATGTCTCATCCTGACCTTTTGTTGTCTCTGGCACTCCAGAACTTGATTTGAGGCATTATTTCAAAGTTATTTGGAGAGGAATGTTGGGAGAGTTCAGCTGGGTTGCTGCCTCTAGTCTGCCAGCTTGGTTCTACCCTGTCTTACTTTTCTATTGATATTCCTAGTGCTAATCACAGTACATGATACCAAACAGCCCTTCAGGAATATTTTTTCCTTCATTCTTTCATTTTATTATTTTATGTATGCAGTTCATCCAAAGGACCAGCACTTAGAATGAGTCAGAGTTCAACATATCCTAGGCCCCAGATGTTCACAGTAACTGGCATAATTTTATGACAACCAGAATTTCCCAGTGCGATGTTACCTGAAGGCATAGAGTACTCTTTTTCTACCTACTTATAAATGCACATATGAATCAAATTTTCCCTGAAAACTATACACTAGAAAAATAAGATAAAATACATATCTTTTGGCCTGAATATTCAAGACATGTTTTCACTCCCTAGATGTCCACTTGTGTATCCTTTCTTTTTAGACTACGCAGCAGCACAGAGGTAAACATGAAATACCTACCAACACCCAGTGGAGCACTGATATGGTACATCAATGATTAACTGTCCATGCACCATACCTTCTAGGGAGATGAGAAGGAAAACTTAAACTGATGAAATCCTAATAAAACTGACCCTAGCTACAATATTCTAACTTCCCTATAGGCCTCACCGAACAATATACATGTCCTGATTTGTCCACACAATCTGGCTTTAATCACACCACAGCCCCCCCAGACCCAATATCCCAAATATGCCTCACTAGAACAAAAGGCACGTCCATGTAATGGAATCCCGTCCACTGCCTCTAGCTAGCCACTGCTCCCAGGCACATTCCTCAAATTCCTCATAGAAACAGCAGGTCTGTCCATATACTCAGCCACAACCACATCCATCTAATCTCAGACAGTACTACAATAGCTAGCCAGTTAGAAAGCAACACCACCAAGATATCTGAGTGGGATGTGGATCCCCCCTCCCCAAAATAGAAAGGACTTTCTCTAAGTAGGTACCTGCACAGTAATAGCAAAAGCTGTCTTTTAGGTGAACTTATGATGTAGAGAGGCTTATTGTAATATCATTATCATATATCAATGTCCCACTCTGCCCCATTTGGGCTTTTCTATATGCATTATAGGTAACCACATGTGCAGTTCCACCAAGGCTGGGACCTCTCTTCTATTACCTAATCCCTTGACAAACCCTTCCTGCCTTTTTAGTATTCATATATTCTGTTATGTATTGCATCTTTTGTGCTATAACATCCATCTTGCTTTCACTAAGGGGTTGCTTCATTCTTGGAATTCAGCCTGTGTAATTCTCAATAAATGCCTTTGCTTGGGTTGGAGATGGTCTGTATCCATGAATTCTTTTGAGATGATGCTACAACACACCATGAAACCCCAACAAAACCACAAGACTAAGTTTGGTTCATTAGCTGCTACTTTCCTCCCACACTTTGCTCTGTGAACCTTCTAAAAGGTGGCTCTATCTGACCAAAGTACACCATCATTAAAGTCAGTCAGTGTTAAGCGAGTTTAAAAACTACTTCTTTCTTATATACTATCTTTTCAATACTGCTGGATATGGATGGAGTCACTGAAGCTATGTCTGGTACATATATGAGCCCAGTCGGGCTGTTTCACTACTGTTCACACTACTTTCATATGATAAATTAAAAAAAAAAAGATGCCAACAGTACTGGATAGTGTCTTCTGTACTGGACTAGTATCGGGATTGTATCTGGATGTTGCTATAGGTCCTCAAGAACCACTTAACTTATGCCATTTAGACTTGTGCTTGTTTCCATGCATATACTTGAGAGAGAGGAAATAGAAATAGACAGGGAAAAGTAAGAAGCTAGTTGCCACCAGACAGTCTTCCTTTTCTCACTATTATTTCCTTACCCCTGCATAGGACCTTGCTCCAAAGTATTGATACTTTACTTTCATATCTTGATTTTTTTACCTGTCAAGGAATGCAGAGATCATGTAATACAATGCTGTCAATTCTCAGGTGATGGGAATAGGGAAAGTTATTTGCTCACATTCATCCATTCACCAGAATTTGATTCCTAAATTTGGAAGACTGGCTCATAGATTCAATGCAAATTTATTGAGCTTTGACTTAATGATCTTTGTGATATGTCAGTACTAATCAACATGACTGATCTCCACCATTTTGGCATAAAAACAAAGAAACAAACCCAGGTACAAGTAGCAAGAATTAACTAAAGTCACCCACCTGAATAATTTTAACTTGGCTACAACCTGTTCACGTGCCATTTTAAATCTTGAGCAGAGGCTGAATTTTGTCTATTTAGTGGAATTGTGTATTTAATGTTTGTGTTTAGTAAAAGAAGGGCAATTTGACAGAAACTGGATTTAAGACAAAGAATCAAACCACTTCTTTGCTTTATTTGAAATTCAATGATCAACTGCATTCCCACTCCCCTTTCTGACTGTACTGTGAGCTTTAGAGCTGCTTGTGAATTCATCTAAATGGTTGGACTCTTGTTTTAGCCTCATCCTGTTTACAAAATTCAAGCAATATTAAAATGTTTTAGACAGGTAAAAAGTATTATACATTATCCTAGAGGATGAAGAGAGAATTTTAGAAATGTAGGAGCTAAAATTTTTGCTAGAAACGGATTAGTTAGAGTTCAGGAGTGGCTGAATGATGCTGAACTGTATTTGAATGCATAAGTAGGTTTTAAGGAGCAATATGGTTGATAAGTCTAGTGTCTAAATATAGGGAAGATCTGGGAAGGAAATTAGACATGGTGATTTATGGATATCAGACAGTAATTTTCTTTTCGTAGAACTGGATTTTCTTAAAAAAAATAAATCCAACATTTAGTGAGAGACACTGCTGTTCAGAGTAGGCCTTGAGAAAGATTGGAAGCATTGTAGTCTGTGTACATGGGGGCAAGAGAGAAGGAACATGGCATCATATTCCCCAATGCATCCCCAGTGGATGCATGATCTCAATGATGTAGACACTTTCTCTACATGTACATATTGTAAGTCATCTAAATTAGTACACATGATAGTTGTAGATATGGCAGTGGACTTAGAGTCAGAAACACCTGAGTTCAAATTGGACAATTACTACATCCCTGGGTAAGTTACTTAGCCTCTCTGAGCTTTGGTTTTGTCATCTATAAAATCAAAGTTTGGGCTTAATGGCCTCTGAAGTTCCTTTTGGCTTTAAATCTATAATGTTATGATACCTTCCCATCATTTAATGTTCTTATCCTGATTCCCCATAAATCTTTCATAGATGGTATACCAAATATGTTGAAGTCCTTCCTTTGTGTCCTTTTTCATTTTTTCATTTATCTTTTAGTTTTCAACATTCACTTTGATAAGATTTTGAGTTCAATTTTTTCTCCCTCCCTTCACCCCCCTCTACAAGAGCGAATCAATCTGATATAGGCTTTACATGTAAATAATATTAAACATATTTCTTCATTAGTCATGTTGTTAAAGAAGAATCAGAGTAAAAGGGAAAAACCACAAGAAAGAAAAAAACAAAAAAAGGAGAGAAAATAGTATGCTTTGATCTATATTCAGATTCTGTAGTTCTTTCTCTGGATGTGGATAGAATTTTCCATCATGAATCTTTTGGAATTGTCTTAGATCATTGTATTGATGAAAGGAGCAAAGTCTATTAATTTTGCTCATTGATAATGTTGCTGTTACTGTGTACAACTTACTCCTGGTTCTGCTCACTTCACTTAGCATCAGTTCGTGTAAGCCTTTCCAGAGTGTTCTGAGTTCCTCCTGCTCATCATTTCTTATTACACAATGGTATTCCATTATATCCATATACCACAACTTGTTCAGTCATTACCAAATCGATGGGCATTCTCTCAATTTC
The DNA here is from genome assembly GCA_028646595.1 of Phalanger gymnotis. Lineage (NCBI taxonomy): Eukaryota > Metazoa > Chordata > Mammalia > Diprotodontia > Phalangeridae > Phalanger > Phalanger gymnotis. The sequence goes on from JAQQSZ010017136.1 coordinate 5,744, forward strand.
CAATTCTTTCCCACCACAAAAAAGAGCTGCTATAAACAATTTTGTACATGTGGGTCCTTTCCGCTTCTTTATGATCTCTTTGGGATACAGACCTAGTAGTGGTATTGCTGGATCAAAGGGGATACATAGTTTTATAGCCTTTTTGGTCATAGTTTCAAATTGCTCTCCAGAATAGTTAGATTAGTTCACAACTCCACCAATAATGCATTAGTGTTTCAATTTTCCTTCGTATTCTCCAACATTTATCATTTTCCTTTTTTTTGTCATATTAGCCAATCTGATAAGTGTGAGCTGGTACCTAAGAGTTCTTTTAATTTGAATTTCTCTAATCAGTAGTGATTCAGAGCATTTTTTTTCATATAACTACAGACAGCTTTAATTTCTTAATCCAAAAACTGCCTGCGCATATCCTTTGAGTATTTATCAATTGGGGAATGACTTGTATTCTTACAAATTTGACTCAATTCTCTATATATTTTAGAAATGAGGTCTCTATCAGAGACATTGGCTGTAAAAATTGCTTCCCAGATTTCTGCGTCCCTTCTAATCTTGGTTGCATTGGCTTCGTTTGTGTAAACCCTTTTTCAATTTAATGTAATAAAATTATCCATTTTGCATTTCATAATGTTCTCTAGCCCTTGTTTGGTCATAAATTCTTCTCTTATCCATAGCTGCAACACGTAAACTATTCCTTGCTCTCCTAATGTGCTTATGCTATCATGCTTTCTGTCTAAGTCACGTGTCCATTTTGACCTTATCTTGGTATACAGTATAAGATGTTGGTCTATGCCTAATTTCTGTCATGCTGTTTTCCAGTTTTCCCAGAAGTTTTTGTGAAAAAGAAAGTTCTTATCCCAGAAGCTGGAGTCTTTGGATTTATCAAACAGTAGATTACTATAGTCATTGACTGTTATGTCTTGCATACCTAACCTATTCCACTGATCCACCACTCTCTTTCTTAGCTAGTACCAAGTAGTTTTGGTGATTGCTGCTTTATAATACAATTTAAGATCTGGTACAGTTTTCCCTTGTATTTCTGGACCTTACCTTGTATTTATTTTCCTTGATTCCCTTGATATTCTTGAACTTTTATTCTTCCAGATGAATCCTCTGTGTCATTTTAAATTCCATAGGTAACAGTGTAGCACTATTGGTATATGACAGTGCACCTCTTTTTCCCATCATAATTGTTGAAAGTAATGGTTGATGTAGCACATAAATTGTAAAAGGTTTATGACTTGTAGTGTGAAGATTATGGTGGCCAGTGAATTTGACTTTGTAGCCAGAAGGTTGATGGAGACTGGATATATTCCTTTAGACTATAAAATTCACTTTAAAAAAGCAAGCTAATCTCTTTGGGTTCTATATGAGATTACTGAGCAATGTAGGGAGAACTATACATATATATGTATATGTATATATATATATATATATATATATCTAGAGAGAGAGAGAGAGAAAGAGAGAGAGAGAGAGAGAGAGCGGGCACAGGGTGAGTCGAAGATGAATAAGGGATGAGAGAGGAATATATTGAGAGAGGGAGATAGGGAGAGATAGAATGGGGTAAATTATCTCGCATATAAGTGGCAAGAAGGGGCAGTTCTGTGGGAGGAGAGGAGAGGGCGGGTGAATGGGAATGAATGAATCTTGCCCTCATCAGATTTGACCTGAAGAGGGAATACCGTACATATTCAGTTGGGTACCTTACCCCACAGGAAAGAAGGAGGAAGAACATAAAAAGGGGGAATGATAGAAGGGAGCACAGATGGGGGTGGTGGTAATCAAAAACAAACACTTTCGAAAAGGGTCAGGGTCAAGGGAGAAAATTCAGTGAAGGGGGATGGGTTAGGAAGAAGCAAAATGTAGTTGGTCTTTCACAACATGAGTATTGTGGAAGGGTTATACATAATGATACACATGTGGCTCATGTTGAATTGCTTGACTTCTTAGAGAGGGTGGGTGGGAAGGGAAGAGGGGAAAGAATTTGGAACTCAAAGTTTTAAAAAGTAGATGTTCAAAAACAAAAATAAAAACATTTTTGCATGCAACCAAAAAATAAGATACACAGGCAATGGGGCATAGAAATTTATCCTTGCCCTACAAGAAAGGAAGGGAAAAGGGGATGGTAGGGGAGTGAGGTGACAGAAGGGAGGGCTGACTGGGGAACAGGGCAACCAGAATATATGCCATCTTGCAGTGGGGGGGGGGGGGTAGAAATGGGGAGAAAATTTGTAATTCAAACTCCTGTGAAAATCAATGCTGAAAACTAAATACATTAAATAAAAAAAATAAAAAAAGAAGGAAAAGAAAAAAATTAATAGAGATTAGCAAGAAATTAGATGGGGACACAAAACAGGGCAATGATAGAACTTCAATGTTAAACTTGATAATTACAAATTCAGTTTAATATATAATCATATTTCTGTTCTTTATATATAAAATACTTGCATTTCTTGATGACTAAGTTCAAAATTCAATAAACAAAAATGACGGCTTTGGTTTTGAATCTGTTGAATTTAAGATATCTATGGTATATCCAGTTGAATATGTCCAATAGACAGTGATGTTGTACTGGAGATCAGGGGGAAAAAAGACTAGGGCTGGATATATACACGTGAGAATTTTCTGCATAGAGACAATAACTGAACCCATGAGAGTTCTCTCACGTAGTGAGAGAGTATATATAGAGAAGAGAGATTAGGGCATAATCTTGGAGTAAAGAATAATTAGGGACTGTGACATGGATGACAATCCAGCAAAGGAGATGTAAAAGATAGCCAGACAGCGAGAAGTATGAAAGAGCAATGTTGTGAAAGACCAGAAAGAAGTTAATATCCAGGCAAAGAGACCCCCTCAACAGTGAAAACCTGCTGAGAAGTTAAGGATGAGGACAGAGAAAAGCCTGTCTCATTTGGCAATTCAGAGATCATTGGTAATTTTGTAGTTTCAATAGAATGATTTTGTTAGATCTAAAAATGTTTCCTTACCAACCATCGCCCTCTGCCTCCAATAGCATATAACCAGCTTCTGGCCAATTGATTAGTGGCTTCTTTTATAATATATTCCAAACCTGAAGTGCATGGTGAAGGGAGGAATGCAGTAGAGTGGAAAGGGGGTTGGGAAGCAAGGGAGCAGGGATCTTGAGGAAAAGGTAACATCAAACAAACTTGCATGTTTTATGAACTTACTGACCTGATATTTTGGGTTCTGGGCCTTGGCATTTTAAAAACAGAACTGTAGCACAAACAACTATCTTTGAAACATAGCTTAGAGTCACAAATGCTCACTTGATTCATGGAAATGGGGGAATCTCTTGAAGGAGTTTGGCACATAGGATGCTGAGTACCTATGTTAGGTTAGGTATTTTGTAATAAAGAGTTGAGATAACTATATCTAGATGGGTATTCCCCTGTTACCTGAATCATAAACTTCAATATTGTTTAAAGAAGCAGTCATCTTTTTCAGGGTTTTTCTGGGATTTCCCTGTATAGACCTAGGATTTTTAACTACAATACAGTGATATTGTCTCATGTGTAATAATAGAATGATTATTTATTATAATCAGGAGTCAAATAGTGGCTGGAAAGATAGAGAGCTTGCTCTTAGCAATATAGACTACTTTCCCTGATACCGATTCTACCCTGAACTGCTTCTATTTAAGCGTTCAAATGTATGGACCCTTGAGGAAAACATATTCTCCTGGAGTATAGGCATATCACAGGCTTCTCCTATGGGTTTGCCTTTGCATCTGTTCAGGTACTCACAGGTGTGTAGTATGTACACACACACACACACACACACATACACACACACATATATATACATATACATATATATATATATATATATATATATATATATATATATATATATATATACACATACATACATAAAGTGGATAGCGATCACTATCAAAGAGGTAGAATGAGAATTCCCAGCAAGTTCTGCTCCAACAGGAATCTGGCCACTGAATGCATCTAATTTTCTGAGAAACCTTCAAGGAACATACAAGGGGATTACTGTAAAAATAATCAATACAAATCTTTACTTATTATTAGCCTCAATACTATGAGGTGTCTAGGTGACAGAACTAGAATTTTCTGAGTACTGTTGTTATAGTTCTGTTAATCAGACATAACTGAACTTTTTTTGCCCACAGTGAGGGTTGTGTGATTTCAGCATAGCACTCTCTGTTCTGACTGTACCAAAACAGTTGAAGCTCTAATGATTTTGAAAAGAGTTCTAAGTAACATGCCATTAAAGACAAATTTTCAGTCTCAATTTAGGAGGCACTCTTAGTGAGTATTCTATCATCAATGGAGAGATCTCAGAATCACATTAAGTATGGAGTGCTGCTTTGGAGTTTGAGGATTTGTGTGATGCTTTGTGACACTAATGTATTATGGAGGAACTAAAATAGTGGATATCAACTGTACACTGTGTTAAAGATATTCTAATTTTCATTCAAGAAACCCATAGATTTCCAAAGGTTAGTAAGTGCATTTTGATTTTAATATAAGACTAAAACTTAATAGTTTTTGTCCTTCATTCTTAAAGAGAACCAAAATGTCATCACTGTGTTGGAGTCAGGGTACAGTGTGTCTGACTGTGGCTGATCAGATCAATATGAGCTTGGAAGCCTTTACCACAGGTTGAGCACAAATAGTCCATAAGAATATTTGGAGTGGAGATATCTTTAAAACTTAATAGTAAGTTAAACAAAAAGAGAGAGAATTTTGGAAGTATTGATATTAAAAGGAATTGTTTGAACTAGGACTATCATTTTAGGTAGTTAACTAATTCTCTTACCAGGTGAATATTATTTTTTAAACTAGCCCATAAGAGAATCAACACATAAAACAACAGAAATAGAAAATAGAAAAGTTTATGTGTGTGTGTGTATATATATATATACATATATATATATATATAATGAGATTTTCTAATAAATCTCGATGTTTGCAAATTGAAACTATTAAAACCATCTAAGCTCAGGTTCTCTTAAAATAGATATATCACAAAGATAAATTACAGGGAAAGAGGGCTATGAGTACTGTAGACATTTTGTCAATGTATTCCTTAGGAAGCTGCTAGGAACATAAGAAAGAAGTTGTTGCAAGTTCA
>JAQQSZ010017137.1:0-10866 GCA_028646595.1 Phalanger gymnotis
TTGACCCTTGAGGTTTTTCAACGGGGTGTGACTGCTTGTAGAGTAAAGAGAACTATGTTCCAAGCTTGGGGGGATGCACCAGCTCTGCCACACCAGCACTCCTCCTTCCCCAAGAACCCCCAACCTGGACTGGACTTAGATCTTCAGCAGGATCTTCACTCCTGCTCTGATCCCCCACTTAATTCCTCCCACCAGGTGGGCCTGGGGAGAGAAGCAACTGCAGCTGTAGTTCTGTAGCTGCCCCACCTCCGCTGCCCCCAGGGTGATAGCCAAACTGTGAACTCCTTCCACTTCTGCAGCTTTTCCCGCAAACCTTCTCTGTTGTCTTTGGTGTTTGTGGGTTGAGAAGTCTGGTAAGTGCTGCAGCTCACTGATTTAGGGTGCTAGGGCATGCTCTGCCCGGCTCCTGGTCTGATTGGTCTGCACTGCCCATGTTGGGCTCTGCTCCACTCCGCTCTGCTCTCAGCTCCGTGCATGAAAGACCTCACCCAGCAACCATCCAGGCTGTCCTGGGCTGGAGCCCTGCTTCCCTCTGCTATTTTGTGGGCTCTGCAGTTCTAGAATTGGTTCAGAGCCGTTTTTATAGGTTTTTGGAGGGACTTGGTGGGGACCTCATGCTAGTCCCTGCTTTCCAGCTGTCATCTTGGCTCCACCCCCCAGTCTGACATCTTTAGCTACGTTTTGGACAAATCAGAGTGGATGCTCCATATATATCTTAAACTCAACATGTCCAAAATGAACTCATCATCCTTCTTCCCAAACTTTCCTCTCTTCCTAAATTCCCTATTACTATTAAGGGTATGATTTTAGTCTAACAATTAACACCAAGAAAACAAAGGTGCTCTATCAGCCACCACCACACCACCCATACATGGAACCATTTGTTACAGCAAATGGAGAAGTGTTGAATGCTGTGGATAAGTTCACTTACCTTGGGATTTACTTTCTAGGGATATACACATTGATAATGAAGTTCACACACACATTGCCAGAGCTAGCTCTGTGTTTGAGGCTCCAAGAGAAAGTATGGGAGAGAAGAGGTATTAGACTGACTACCAAACTGAAGGTCTGTAGAGCCATTATGTGACATCATTGTTGTATACCTCTGAAACTTGGATGGTATACCATGCCAGGAAACTGAATCACTTCCATTTGAATTGTCTTAAGAAGATTCTGAAGATCACCTGGAAGGATAAGGTACCAGATGTTGAGGTCCTTACTCAAACTAAACTGTGAAGCATCCGAACTCTACTTCAGAGAGCACAACTCGAATGGGCTGGCCACATTGTTCAAATGCAAAATGTATGCTTGCCAAAAAGACTATTTTATAGAGAGCTAACACAGACTAAAGGCTCACATGGTGGTCAGAGGAAGTGATACAAAAACACTCTCAAGGTCTCTCTTAAGAACTTTGGAACTGATTGTGTAACATGGAGACACTGGCACAGGACCACTCACCATGACATGCCCACATCAGAGAAGGCACTGTGCTCTATGAGCAAAGCAGAAATAAAACAGCTCAAAGGAAACACAGAATGCAAAAATTTAGAGAATCCAGCCCAAATGTTCACACAGACTATTCGTGCCTGACTTATGGTAGAGCTTCCCCAACTTATAGTGGTCTGATCAGCCACTGTTGGATACATTGAAACTTGACTCTAGCATAGTGATGTCATTTTTATCCTCTTTGAGAATGAAAGAAAACAACCAATAAAGACACCACCATCCTCTTGATGATTTGGCCAATAGTACAGGGGCAATAAGTGACAGAAGTTTGATTTGAACCTAGGTCCTATGACTTCAAATCCAGGTTCCACTGTATTTTGTTGTGTCTCCTATGTTGAAGAGTTTGAAGATTGTGTCATATTAATGAGGTATAGGGAGTATAGGCTCTGGGAACACCCTTGAACCCCACTCTGAATTGTCCCACTGGATCTGGCTTCTCATGCCCAAATCTGCTGTCTGCTACCTCCATTGTCTGGTTGCCTCCAGATTGCCTCTGGCCATTTCCCACCCTTGATTCATCAAAATATCTATGCCCAAATCTCTACCCTAGCCCTCCATTGTCTGTCATTTCCAGGTAGCCTTCATTTCCTACCCTTAATCCCATTCCTGGAGTCTGACATCACATCTGAATCAGTTAAAGAAAATTATGATGTTGATCCTATAGAAGAGAGAGTTGGGTAAGTGGAGTGTGAATTGATGTTTTCAAGTAATCAAAGAGTAGTCACATGGGAGAATGAATCTCCTTATTCAGCTTGGGCCCAAAGCAAAGACATGGGTAGAATTTTTTTTTAAGAAAGGCAAACTTGGGTTGGCCCAAATATGGAATGACTTGCCTTGGAGAGTAGTGAATTGTCCTTCATTGGAGGCCTTCAAGAAAAGAGACGGTTGACCACTCAGAGAATTATTTTTTAGGGTCTTCATGAAAAATATTGTGCTAGGAAGGGGGAAGATTTACAGTTTAAGGATGATGATTTCTATGCTCATGGATGTTACTACCTAGTAAAGGGATAAGATATAAGCATAGATCAATACAACATACAATTTTATAACATTAAGTATAAAACAAAGTTCATAAGGCTGAAGGACAGAGGTATAATTAGTAATTATTGCTCACAGAAAAGGTATCACCAACTAAACCCAAAGCAAACAGCACACATTGACTATATGAATCACCAAGCACACGAGTTTGGACATGGTAAGATAATGACAAGAAAAAAAGATGCTATAATTTGGTTCTGAATGGCTTAACTGGATTTAGAAAAAGTTTAAAATCAGATAATGGATAGGGTGAGTTTAGGACTATCATAATGCTAATTAAAACCTCCCCAGAATCTATAACATTTTTTCTTCTCAGGAGAGCTATAACTTAGGTGGAAGGACTTGGCCTTTGTCCTGGAGTACTGAATTAAGGACATTGGTGTACTTGTGGATCTTAAGGAGAATAGGAGCATATGACAGAGAAAAATTTGTTAATATAAGAAGCTACTTTTGGAATCGTGGTGTAGTTTTTAACCTTTTCTTCCTCATCCTCATTTCTTTAATGGTCTCATGCAGGAGACCCTACCTTATAGTGCTGTCCTAACTTCTACCTTTCAACTGATGACAAGCTTTGTGTAGCTTTTTCTGTATGTATGGTTTGTGTACTTGTCCTGGCTACAATAAACTTTGCTGTCTTTCAGCCTCCAAAATTGTATTTTGCACTTTTTCTGTTCTACAGCTTTCTGTTTTTGGACCATGTGGATACTATAGTTATCTGCTTTTGTGTCTTATCCTTAAGGTACCAACTCTCAGAGAGTAAGAATCATGTCTTCCTTAACCTTTATAATGTTAACCCCTTCCCTCTGTTTATTATTTCCTAGTTACTTGTACATAGCTGGTTTGTACAAAGCTGTTTTCCATGTCATCTCCCTCATTAGACTGAGTTTTTTGGGAACCTGGCCTGTCTTTTGACTTTCTTTGTATCTTGTGTACTTAGCACAATGCCTAATACTTAGGTGCTTAAGAATGTTTATTGACTGATTAACCATTAGCACACAGTAGATACTTAAAAAATTGTTTTCTGAAACAATGAATGTGTATAACCCCAGAGTTATAGGCTAGCTAATCATATAATACAACTTACAATCTTTTAGCAAAACTTTATATTTTTCTCATCCCAGGGACTTTAAGCCAGAGGCCCACACACTTAAAAAAATTCAATATATGGCACCATAATAGGTTTCCTCAATAATACCATATGTTTTATTTTGAATACTAAAGGAAAACAAAACAAAACAAAAACATTTCTTTTCCTGAGAAGGGGTTCATAGGTTTCATCAGACCAGCATAGAGATATACAACACAGCAAAATATTATCCCCCAATATATACTGCATATCTCTTGTATATACATAATTTTGTACATGCTGTCTCTTTCATTGAAATGTGAGTTTCTTGAAGGTAAGGATAGTATTTTTGCCTTCTTTTGTATACCCAGCCCTTAGCACATTACCTGGCCTGTAGTAAATACCTAATAAATAATGTGCTTATTAACTAAATCATTGATTGATTAACTAATTATACCAATTGAATGGCTTTTAGGAAATACTAAAATGGTGAAGTCCTAGGCTCTCTTTCCAAATAAGTAGCCACTGTTTTGAGCAATTCTTATATTATATAAAGAAATTTTCAGGATACTACTAGGAAAATGCTTCCCATCTTCCTGTATGTATGGTTTGTGTGCTTGTCCTGGCTACAATAAACTTTTCTGTCTTTAAGCCTTCAAAACTCTGTTTTGCACTGTATCCATTCAACAGTATCAAGTAAAACAGGTCTCATTGTTCTGCATTTATTTCAGCAGTATGATGTGAGATTCTTCCCATTTTATGATGGGGTCCTTGGTGGGGTGATTGATTTAATTATGTTCAAAGGAAGTTATAGAATGCTCAGCAGATGTCATATTTAATGCCAACCTCTCAGAAACTCTGTGTGGTTCTCTTGTCTTCTGCATTACTGTTGAAGAGAGGGTGTTAGCCAATGTCCAGCAAACACATTGCTTAAGACTATATGAAAAAAGATAACCCATCTAAGGAAAACATGTTGTCTATTATTCCTCAGAAAAGAAGCTGCCGGAGTATACACTAAGCAGACTTGGGCCTGATACTGGGCCACAAAGCCTCTTAATACATCCAAAGAAGTTCTGTCAATGGCAATTCTGAATAACAAAAGAGATAGGAGGGAGACACTACTCCTTGATACTCTACATCACCAAAGAGGACAAATAGCAACCAGACTGTTGGCCTTCCCCGGCCCTGTGCCGAGTGAAGGAAAGCAGGGAGCCTCAAGTGAGCCTGGGCCTGTGGACTATGATTAGATGGCTCTAGCTTTGAAGGGCGGCTACGCTAAAGCAGACACTTGGAATCCATTATGGGTGATATGGTTTGGGTATGTTTCTGATTTGCCATGGAAGAGAGGCATATTCAAAAAGAAAAACACACACACACACACACACACACACACACACACACACACACACACACACACTCACTCACTACAAAATGGGAATCTGAAAAGTTCTCAAAGGGGGTCTCCCATTTGGTACCCACAATACACTTCAAGTTTACTTCACACATTGTAGGAAGAATAGCATAATCTTACGAGGGAAAGCAGTAGGATGGCATTAGTAAAAGAAATTATCATCTCTGAAGCCTTGGGCAAGTGAATTGCCTCTCCCCTTAGGGGTCCTGGCCACATTTGTTCCCCACATGTGTATGACCCATGCAAGATTTCTATGCCTCTTTCCTCTGAGGATGCATGTACTTGTGAAAGAGTCTCAGATTTATAAGTTGAATGTTTTATAGTTCCTTTTCTTTCTACGATGTTTTTTTTTTTTGAACACATTTGCTTTGAATGAGAGGTGAGTGTGTCCTCTGGCTTACTAATAAAAATATGTGGATCATTGGGGGCTTGTAAACTAAGGTTAGCAGAGCATTCTGATAAAATACCCAGAACCTCTGGTAGTTTTCTGGGGGCTTATGAGTGAGGAAACTGGGTGCTACAATCAAAAGGGAGTCAATGAGAGTGTTTCAGCAAGAAAAGTTGAGGAATATTTTTGAAGACATGACAAATTCTACAGTTGTCATAGAGTATGTGAAGGGAAACAGTAAGATCAAATTGGGCAGGTACATTGAGATGAAATTGCACAGTTCCTTAAACAAGAAACTTTGAACAATAAGTTAAGACTGTATTTACATTAATGTATAATTTGTGTTGACCAGTGAAATGGCATAGTCAAGGTTGGCCATTAAGGTTACTATGACAAGAATGTGAGAGGGAAGAGAAACGAAGTGTGTGTGTGTGTGTGTGTGTGCGTGCACATATCTGCATGTGTGTGTGTTTGTGTATGTGTGTGTGTGTTTGTGTGTGTGCACGCATGTGTACATATATGTGTGTGCTTGTGTGTGTGTGGATGTGTGTGTGTGTGGATGTGCCCTTGTGATGGGGTGGGGGGAAGGTTAGGAGTCTATTGTAATACCCATAAAATGTAGAGCTGAAAATAATTCTTAGAATATAGATATAGAAATAGATGTAGAATATAGAAATATAGATATAGAAATATAGAAAATAATTCTTAGAAATCATCTAGTCCACAATCCATATAGTACATTTTATAGATGAAAAAAACTGAGGCCCATGTAGGGCAAATGACTTGCCCAAGGTTCCATGGATATTAAGTAGCAGAACTAGGAAAGGAGACCAGTTGTATCTTGACTCTACATCTAGAGAGCTACCACTGTATGAGGACAAGGCCTAGACTAGGGTGAGAACAATGTCAATGGAAAAGAGCAGCTGACTATAAGATAAAGTCCTGAAAGGAACTAATCAGCACTTGACCTATTGACTATGCAATGATGAGGGAGAGGTTTTGACAGAATTTAAAAAGAATGAAGCCTGGAAGTTATGTAGGTTAACATTGCCTCCATTTTATACACCTAAAAACAAACAAACAAACAAAATGAAAACACCAGGCCCAGGGAGGTGAAGGCAGTTATCCAAGATCCTATGTCTATAGGAAGAGGGAAAAGGAGTAGAAAGGAATAATGAAAGATGGAAGAAATAAGAGAAAGCCCAAAATTATGATGGTTACAATAAGAAAAGGTTGAAGGAAGTGGCATTGAGTGCATAGATATTAATCTTGAAAAGGAAGAAAACCACCCCTTCCTCTGAGGAAAGAGTGAAAGATGAAACAATGGGTGAAGACATAGAAAAGCTGTGAAACATGGAGGTGAGGAGAGTATTGAGTATCCATTAGGTAGTTCTAGTCTTTTCAGCAAAGTTGGAAGGTAGGTAATCTGGTGAGATCAACCATAGAAGAGAAAGATTTCATAGAGAAATGCTTTCATTCTTATAAAATGTGTCTATAAGCATAATTGTATAGACCAGGGCTCTGGTCTACCAATTAACATGAGACTATTCTCAGGGGTGGAGATTGATTACTCCATTCTCCACAGTTGTATGGTGTGTTGGTAAGCAAAATGGCCTTTGTTTTGTTTGAGTAATTCAGTGTATTTCATTGAGCCTTACTAGGTGCTAAGCCCCAGGCCCAAACCCCTATTAGGTGTAAATCCTATGTGGGTGTGGATTGGCAACTAAGGTGGGGCCCAAGGTGGGGTTAGTTTACATGTCTGGGACAGCAGAGGTTCTTAGACCACTTGGGTTTAAGTCAACTCTTTGTGAGGATTTTAGGTCACGTGGGTGAGTTGCATGTGTGACTCACCCCTGATGCTGAAAAAAGATATAAAACCAGGGCTTGGCCTCCTCTTCCTTGGAGCTCATTCCCAAAGCAGTGGTGGCATGCATGACTCTGGGCCAGCCCTTGTTCTGAGCTCCTGGGCTGAACCTAGATGTTGGTAACTGTGAATCTGTATTGGGTCTGTCTGTCGATGTTAGTAATTTGTTTGTAATTTGCTCTGAATTTCAGGGTGCTGGCTTTTTCCCCTGAACTAAGTGAATGATATTTGTATGCTGAATTAAAGTAAGCTTGTCAACCCCTTCACCTTGCTTTCCTTAGTTAAGCAGATCAAAAGAACCTGTGCTTTCTGGGTGCTGGCAGCTTTCTGGGTGCTGGTTGTTGGTGGATCTTGCACCCCCACAGAAGCTGCTAGTCAGATTGTGGAAACATATGGAGGTGAGGTTGGAAAGAAAAGAGAGGAAAGATCTTGATCTTCTGGCTTCCACCTCCAAGAAAGATTGTATATTTCCAGGCTCTTTCTAAGTCTTTGAAGGGAGATAAAGGCAAGGAAAGGGAAAAATGTTTAAAGGAAACACCTTGTTTATTTCCTAAGATCTGGGACTCTATCTGTTGGTTGAGCTGCAACATTTTGCTTCTAATGGAGGAGAGTTCATTCACTCTGTGTATTGTCTGGTAAATTCTCATCTGTACATCTTTTGGATTTCTGTTTGCTATTGGATAAATGTGTTTACTTGCTATTCACTATCTATATTCTTTGTGAAACTGACATTTGAGGAGGAAGGAGGGAAAGCCTCAGATATATAGTCTGGAGTCCTCTTTCCCCATTAAGGGTTAGTGATCAGGAATACACCTTGAACCTAGAAGTGATTTCTCCTATAATAACATTTAGGGAGATAAGGAGATAGATGCAATTCTTGTGCATTACCCTTTCGGTGAGGAAGATATTGATCAACCTCTAGCCCCAGTCTCTTGCTTTCCCTATGGCAGGTTTCAGTGTTTTCTTTAGAGAAAATTGGGTGGAGGAGACTCAAGAAATATCTATCCACGCCTCCCTGTAAGTCATATCTAGACAGATCCAGCTCAAGACACAAACTACATGGGCAAAACACACACTCTTCTCCTTATGACAGAAACTGATTCTATGCCCTGAGACTTTCAAATTTTGATTGAATCGTAATCACTTCCTGCTATTGAACTGATAGGGATGTCTTCACTAGATCATTAGTCCTATTAATTCCTCTTTGTTGGTAAGAGGGTATAGTTAGAAGATAGATTGGAGGGGCGTAAAATAAGAGGCTCATCAATCATAAATCATTAAACATTAAAAGGACTTTTAGAGATCACTAAATCTATTCTATTTGCTTTAGAGAGGAGGAAATGGAAACTGAGATAAATGAAGTGACTTCCCCAAAGTAGTAAATGGCAGAACTGGGATTTAAGGCTAGGTTCTATCATAGCTAGCAAATGAAAAAGACTGAAATCCAATATTCTAATTCCAATTTTGGGTTTGTTTGGTTGTGGTTTTTTTTTCCACTGTTCCAAGGTTGCAAGTTAGGCAGCTAGATGGTAAAGTATGTGGTTGTTGTCCTTTGTGTTGGGGTCAAGGTACAGTGCATCTAACCATGATGGATAAGACCAATACAAGCTTAGAAAGCTCTGCCACAGGTCAGGCATAAATATAATGAATATTTGGAATGGAAATGCCTCGAAGTTTGTGCATTGCAGGTTTCTTTTGAGCTGCTGCAACTCTGTTTGCTCACAGAGCACACCATCTTCTTTGATGGTGGTATGATGTGAGTGTCTTCCATGACTCACAATTGATTCCAAAGTTCTTCAGGATGACCTTGAAAGTGTCATTGTTGTACTTCTTCTGACCTCCGTATGAGTGGCTGCCTTGTGTGAGTTCTCTGTAAAACAGGCTTTTAGGCAAATGTACATGTAAGGTTCTCCTCTAAGAAAATTCAGGTGGAAGTAATTCAGTTTCCTTGTATATACTGTCCAGGTTTCACAGACATATAACAATGAGGTCAGAACAATGACTAAGTATACTTTCAATTTGTTAGGCAGACTAAGACCTCTTATTGCTCACACTTTTCTTTGGAGCCTCCCAAACACTGAGATAGCTCTGGTAATGCATGCATCAACTTCATCACCTATGGGGATATACCTGGAAAATATACTGCCAAAGTAAGTTAACATCCACAACATTGAAAAATGTCTCCATTTGTTGCAACCAATGATTCCATGCACGGATGGTATGGTGCTAGCTGGTGGAGAACCTGTGTTTTATTGGCATTAATTGTCAGATCAAAATTAGTACAAGTGGCAGAGAATTGATCCATACTCTGTTGTATCTCAGCCTTAGGGGCTGCATTGAGTAAACAAACATCTATGAACAAAAAGTTGTGTACCAACTCTTCCTCCACCTTGGTCTTGGCTTGTAGACATTTAAAGCTAAATAATTCAATGTCAATGAGAAAGTTTACCTTGTTGCCATGTTCATGTTAAAAAGAATGGAAGCAGTGGGGGCGGAGCCAAGATGGCAGCTGGAAAGCAGGGACTAGCGTGAGCTCCCCACCGAGTCCCTCCAAAAACCTATAAAGAAATGGATCTGAACCAATTCTAGAGCTGCAGAACCCACAAAGTGGCAGAGGGAAGCAGGACTCCAGCCCAGGACAGCCTGGATAGTCTCTGGGTAAGGTCTGTCCAGCATGGAGCTCTCAGCTATCAGCTGAGGGGAGCTGAGCCAAGCAGAACCCAGCATGCGCGGCGCAGACCAACCAGACCAGGAGCCGAGCGGAGAGTGCCCTAGAGTCCTGAATTACTGAGCTGTGGCATTTCCAAGACCTCACAACCCACAAACAGCAAAGACAACAGAGAAGGTTAGAGGGAAAAGCTGCGGGGACTATGTTTGCAGTTCGTCCACCGGCCCTGGGGTAGCAGAGGTGGGGCAGCTTTAGAACTACAGCTGCAGTAGCTTCTGGCCCCAGGCCCACCTGGTGGGAGGAATTAAGTGGCTGATCAGAGCAGGAGTGAAGAGCCTGCTGAAGATTTAAGCCCAGTCTTGGTAGGGGATTCTTGGGGAAGGAGTGCTGCTGAGGCAGTGCATCTACCCAAGAGTGGAACATAGAACTCTTTAGTCTACAAGCAGTCATACCACGCTGAAAAACTCAAGGGTGAAGTAAGTTGTCTGGGAACATGGCCAGGAGGCAAAAACACACCTAGATTCAGTTTCAGACTCTGGAATCCTTCCTTGGTGACAAAGAAGACCAAAACATACAGTCAGATGAAGTTAACAAAGTCATAGAGCCTACAACAAAAACCTCCAAGAAAAACATGAACTGGTCTCAGGCCATGGAAGAACTCAAAAAGGATGTAGAAAAGCAAGTTAGAGAAGTAGAGGAAAAATTGGGAAGAGAAATGAGAAGGATGAGAGAAAACTATGAAAAACAAGTCAATGACTTGCTAAAAGAGACTCAAAAAAATACTGAAAAGTATACTGAAGAAAACAACACCTTAAAAAATAGACTAACTCAAATGGCAAAAGAGCTCCAAAAAGCCAATGAGGAGAAGAATGCCTTGAAAGGCAGAATTAGCCAAATGGAAAAGGAGGTCCAAAAGACCACTGAA
>JAQQSZ010017138.1:0-10866 GCA_028646595.1 Phalanger gymnotis
TTTGGTCTTCTTTGTCACCAAAGAAAGATTCCAGAGTCTGAGACTGAATCTGTGTGGGTTTTTGCTGCCTGGCCATGTTCCCAGCCGACTTACTTGACCCTTGAGTTTTTTGTCTGGGTATGACTGCTTGTAGAGTAAAGAATTCTATGTTCCAAGCTTGGGGGAAATAGCCAGCTCTGCCACTCCAGCACTCCTCTTTCCCCAAGAACCCCCAACCCGGACTGGACTTAGATCTTCAGCAGGCTCTGACCTCCTGCTCTGATCAGCCACTTAATTCCTCCCACCAGGTGGGCCTGGGGCTAGAAGCAACTGCAGTTGCAGTTCTGCAGCTGCCACACTTCCCCTACCCCCAGGGAGGTGGCTGAACAGCAAAATCTATCACCCTGTCCCCAGCAGCTTTTCCCACTAACCTTTTCTGTTGTCTTTGGTGTTTGTGGGTTGAGAAGTCTGGTGACTTCTGCAGCTCAATGATTCAGGGAGTTAGGGCATGCTCTGCCTGGCTCTTGGACTGGTTGGTCTGTGCCACCCACACTGGGCTCTGCTCTGCTCTGCTCTGCTCGGCTCCAAGCTCCATGCATGATAGACCTGACTCTGAGACCATCCAGGCTGTCCTGGGCTGGAGACCTGCTTCCTTCTGCTGTTTTGTGGGTTCTGAAGCACTAGAATTGGTTCACAGCCATTTTTTTATAGGTTTTTGCAGGGACTTGGCAGGGAGCTCACGCTAGTCCTTGCTTTCCAGCCGCTATCTTGGCTCTCTAATTATGCCATTTTGCAGATAAAGAAACTGAGTTGGAGGGAGGGTAAGCAGTTTAAGTTACATAACACTTAGGTGATGAATTTGGGGCTTGAACTCAGGTTTTCTGCCTCCAAGTCCAGTGCTTTTTCCATGATATCATTAAGATATCCAATGATCATCCATTTTTTGTGAGTATTAATTTTAAGATGCTCATAATCTCAATCTCTACACAAATTCCTATTGTTTTGAAAGGAAGGTCAGTTCATATGGATGCTGTATCTTCTCAACTCTAGGATTTTAGAGGGGAAGCCACTAGATTTGGGTTGAGTCCTAATAGATCATGGTGAGTTCACAGAAGGTCAGTCAGCAAGGAGGGATTAGAGTGAGAGAGATCACCTTGTCTAATTACCTCCTCTTACCAAACAGGAACCAAAGGCCCTACAGGTCAAACATGGTGACCAGGGACAGACAAGATAGAGATGAAGAAATAGCTCCAGTGATCTTAATCCAGCACTTTGTCCACCATCCCATGAGGCCCTCAAATCTGTGTGTTATTACCTTTTGTGTGTTCTTTAAGAGATTTATAAACAGATCATCAGCATTGCTTTTTAAGTTTTTTTTTTCTTAATCCATTTGAACAAATTATAGTTGGTCATCAAAAGGTTCCCTAAGTAGCTCTAAATACTTCATGGAAAAGACTCTTATTATGGGATATATGCATTCTGATTTCCTTGTGTGGGTGGAATTAAGAAGGACAGATCCTTTTGGTGGTCAAGCTAATTTTATATCCTAAGATGTGATGAAGCTCTGAATCATCATTTTCCCCTGGGGAGGAAAACCAACAGACTTAAGAAATATTTCTTTTTTTCCCTTCTTGACATTCTGACTAACCATAAGAATCAATCTCCTTTCCTAGCAAACTTTTTATTTCAAACATTCGATATGTCCTGGGCCAGGAAGCCAAGAAACTTCTTTCTTTTACATTGACACTAATCAATCAACATATCTTTGTTTCAAAAGTGAAAACATGAAATGATATATTCACTACCTTCAAATAAACATATACACACAGTAGGTTACAGATGCAGATTTTCAATCTGCTTAGTGAGAATAGAAAACTGGGATTCTGACTATAATAATTAATTTTGTGAGTTGAAATCAAGTACTAGAAAAGGGTTTGGGTGGGTAAGAAGAAAGGTTGTAGAAATTTACATGATTAAAAGAATGTGAAGTCTTCATCTTAAAATAGTTTATAACCAGATGTATTACATGACATTCAGAAATTTGCCAACACAGGCTTATGATAAGAATTAAAAAATCAGGATTTCTGATTAAGGTGATGTCATGAAAATTTGATGAGGAGCCTACCTCTCACATATACTCAAGTGAGGATATTTAAAAAGTCAAGCAACAAAATAACAATCACAAAAGCCAAGGAGAAATATCACTAAAATTTCATCCAGCCTAGACTGGCATGAAGTGACAGTCCAAAGTTGCAAGAGGTATCTATTCAAAAAGCCAGCTTGATTTTACCTAAATAGTCTAGAAATGCATTTTACTGGGTGGACCAGGTAAGTCTTGGGGAGCAGGTGATAGGAAGTCCAGAAGAATAATGGGGAGGGAAGGAGAGGGGGAAGAGAGGAGAGAGGGGACAGGGAGACAGAGAGAAGAAAAAGAAGAAGAAGAGGAAGAAGAAGAAGAAGAAGAAGAAGAAGAAGAAGAAGAAGAAGAGAAGAAGATGAAGAAGGAGAGACAGACACAAAGGGACAGTGACAGAGAGACAGGGATAGAAAGACACAGAAAGGCAGAGAGAGGCAAAGGAGACACAAAGAGAGAGAAAGACAAAGACAGAGAGGGAGCAAGGGAGGGAGAAGATGGGATTATATGTGTGAATTTGGAAGTTATTTGAAGGGAGGAAAATAATACATGCATGATATATATATATGTATGTGTGTGTGTGTATTCTCTATACTTTCTTGATTATTTATATTATAATATTACTTGCGTATATAATACTATGATATAATAAATAACCAAGTAGGAGAGTATAGAGAGAGAACCAAAGATAAGCCAGGCCAGAGCTTTGGGGATACCCTCTATTAGGGGATATCTTGTGGATGAAGATTCAGTGAAGGAAACTAGCAAAGGGATGGAAGATGTTTATCTGATGCATAGGAGGAGAAACAAGGAAGAGCAGTATCACAAGGGGTGAAGCCAAGATGGTGGGTGGAAAGCTGGGACTTGCTTAAGCTCCCCCTGCCAATCCCTCCAAACATATGTAAAAAATGGCTCCAAACAAATTCAAGAGCTGAAGAAGCCACGAAATAGCAGAGGGAAACAGATCTCCAGCCCAAGAGAGCCTGGATGGTCACCAGGAAGGGTCTATCACATGGTGCTGACATCAGAGGGCAGCCAAACCTGGGACAGACCAGACCCAGAGTCAGCCAGCTGTAAGAGGCCTTGGGGCCATGAAGTCATGAGCTGTGGCAGTTACGAGACTTCTCAACCCACAAATGCCAAAGAGCAGGTTAGGGGGAAACTGTGGAATTGAGTTCAGAGCAGTTGGGCTGCCGACTCTGAGCGTGGAGGAAGTGGTGCAGTGGCAACCATAGCAGCAGCAGGAAGCTCCTGAGGCTGCCTCCAGAGTACCAGAATCAGTGGCTTCCCAAGTCCCTGGCTCACAAAGTGGGAGGAATCTAGTAGCAGATCAGAGAAGGAATGGAAGGAGCACTTTATGGGTGCAAAGGCAGATTCTCTTACTGTGTCCTGCTTGGATCTGAATTGTGGTACTGCTTGGCAGTTTTGAGGGGAAGAGGAGCACTGATGTGACAGAGCCCGGGGTGATGGTGGAGTAGAAGTAGCTCTGAAAATAGCAGTACTTGGACCCTAAAGCTTGTGACAAAGTACTCTCTACTCTACAAGCAGTCATATCCTGACAAAAAGCTCAAGTGTCAAGTTGTCTGGGAACATGAAAGAAAACAAACATAGACTCAAACTCAGACTCAGATTCAGACTAAAACTCAAACTCTACATTCCTTTTTTATGGTTACAAAGAAGATCAAATCATACAGACAGAAGAAGTCAACAAAGTCAAAGAGCCTACATCAAAAGCCTCCAAGAAAAATATGAATTGGTGTCAGGCCATGGAAGAGCTCAAAAAGGATTTGGAAAAGCAAGTAAGAGAAGTAGAGGAAAAATTGGGAAAAAAATGATATTGATGTAAGAAAATCATGAAAAACAAGTCAATGACTTGCTAAAGGAGACCCCCAAAATACTGAAGAAAATAACACCTTAAAAATAGACTAACTCAAATAGCAAAACAGCTCCAAAAAGCCAATGAGGATAGGAATGCCCTGAAAGGCATAATTAGCCAAATGGAAAAGGAGGTCCAAAAGACCATTGAAGAAAATACCACCGTAAAAATTAGATTGGAACATGTGGAAGCTAGTGACTTTATGAGAAACCAAGATATTATAAAACAGAACCAAAGGAATGAAAAAATGGAAGGCAATGTGAACTATCTCATTGGAAATACCACTGACCTGGAAAATAGATCCAGGAGAGATAATTTAAAAATTATTGGACTACCTGAAAGCCATGATCAAAAAAGAGCCTAGATTTTACCAGAGGGTAAAATAGAAATTGAAAGAATCCACCGATTGCCTCTTGAAAAAGACCCCAAAAATAAAACTCCTAGAAATATTGTGGCCAAATTCCAGAGTTTCCAGGCCAAGTAGAAAATACTGCAAGCAGCCAGAAAGAAACAATTTGAATACTGTGGAAATAAAATCAGAATAACACAAAATTTGGCAGCTTCTATCTTAAGGGATCAAAGGGCTTGGAATATGATATTCTGGAGGTCAAAAGAGCTGGGATTAAAACCAAGAATCACCTACCCAGCAAAACTGAGTATAATGCTGCAAGGCAAAATATAGACTTTCAATAAGATAGAGGACTTTCAAGCCTTCTAAATGAAAAGACCAGAGCTGAATACAAAAAAATTGACTCTCAAAATCAAGAATCAAGAGAAACATGAAAAAGTAAACAAGAGAATTCATATGGGACTTACTAAAGTTGAACTGTTATGTTTACATTCCTACATGGAAAGATGATGTGTGTAATTCAGGAGACCTTTCTCAGTATTAGGGGAGTTGAATGGAATATAGACAGAGAGCACAGGATGAGTTGAATATGAAGGGATGATATCTAAATAAATGAAATAAATTTAAGTGGTGAGAGAGGAATATATTGAGAGAGGGAGAGACAGGGAGAGGTAGAATGGGGTAAATTATTTCATATAAAAGTGGCAAGAAAAAGCAGTTCTATTGGAAAGGAAGAGGGGTCAGGTGAGGGGGAATGAGTGAATCTTACTCTCATTGGATTCAATTTGAGGAGACAATAACATACACACTCAATTGGATATCTTACTCCACAGGAAAGTAAGGGGAAGAGGACTAAAAAAAAAGGAGGATGATAGAAGGCAGGGCAGATAGGGGAAACAGGTAATCAAAAGGAAACACATTTGAAAAGGGAAAGGGTCAGGGGAGAAAATTGAATAAAGGGTGACAGGATAGGATTGAAGGAAATATACTCAGCCTTTCACAACATGAGCATTGTGGAAGTGTTTTGCATAATGATACATATGCGATTTATGTTTAATTACTTGCTTTCCTAGGGAGGGTGGGTGGGAAGGGAAGAAGGGGAGAGAATTTGGAACTCAAAGTTTTAAAGCAGATGCTTAAAAACATAATTTTGTTTTGCATGCAGCTGGGAAACAAGATATATAGGGAATGGGGCTTAGAGATCCATCCTTCCCTACAAGAAAGTAAGGGGAAAGGGGATGAGGAAGGATGGGGTGAAAAAAGGGAGGGCTGACTGGGGAACAAGGCAATCAGAATGTATGCCATCTTGGAATGGGGGCAGGGTAGAAATGGGGAGAAAATTGATGTCAAAATCTTGTGGAAATCAATGTTGAGAGCTAAAATATTAAATAAAAGATATACAGAAAAAAGAAAGAGTAGTATCACACAAATCAAAAAGGAGAAAATATTCAGAAGAAGAAGGCAGTCAAAGTGCCACATACCATGGAGAAGTCAAGAATGAGAATGGAATGCAAAACAACTATTCTTTTGGCAATTAGCATTTCACTAGTAACTTTAGAGAGGGCAAGTTCAGTTGGATGACAAGGATGGAAACCATATTACAAAAGTTTGACGAATTATTGATGAATGAGAGGACAGGAAGTGGAGTCAATGAATGTAAATATCTTTTTCCAAGTAGTTTGAGAAAATGAGGAGAGATATGGAAGTATATATTGAGAGAATTGGGCATAGTGAAAATAGTCCAGTGGAGTTTGCTTTTATTGGTTTTTTGTTTGTTTATTCTTAAGATAGAAAAGACTTAGGCAAGTCTGAAAACTGGGGATTGAGCTAGTTCATTGACAGGTTGATTTTTTAGTAGGAGAAACAAGAGGGCATGTAGTACACAACTGTGGAGGGTTTTTAGTTGTGTAAGATGGCAGGGGTGGGGAACCTGAGACCTCAAGGTCACATGTGGCTTTATAGGTTCTTGGGCAAGGCCTTTTGACTGAGTCCACGTTTTATAGAACAAATATTTTGTTAAGGGGATTTGTTTTGTGAAGTTTGGATTCAGCCAAAGGACTGCACTTGAGGACCTAGAAGGCCGCATGTGACCTCAAAGCCCCAGGTTCCTCACCCCTGTCTTAGAAGATTTGCTGAAATAGAAATAGTAAATTTTTATTCCCTTGATATATTTAAATTATTACTAGAAGCATTTCTTCTATTTTTTTTGTTGGAGCCCCTCAGAGTTAGTGACTTGCCAGTGTCACAAAGCTAGTAAGGTTCTGAAGCCAGATTTGAACTCAGTTTCTCCTGACTCCTGGGCAGGTGCCACCTAGCTGCTCCTTCTTGCTTATTCTCTAAAGTAACAATTTACAAGTTGTCTTTTATTTAATATTTTCCTAATGAGGTAAAGGCATATTTCATTACTGGAGAACAATTTTATTGTATTTCATGTGCTGAAGCTACGTACAATGTTATTTCAAATATATCTATGTTTGGTAAACATTTTTCCCATAAAATTATGAAACTGCTTATAATTATAGTAGCTAACATTTACATATCACCTTAATGTTTGCAAAGTATGTTACACATATTATCTCATTTTATACTCATAAAAATTCTGGAAGGCAAAAGATATTAATATTCTCATTGTATATATAAGGAACCTGAGGGAAATTGAGTAAAGTGATTTGCTCAGGGTCACAAAGCTAGGCTGGATTCAAATTCAGGTCTTTTTGATCCCATATCGATTGTTACCTCCACCTCACCACCTAGCTGACACCTGGGTACTGTGGAAAGTTTTTGAATGCTATGAATGAAAAAAAAATGCTTAATGTGGTAATTCGTTGTCTGTTTTATTTTTAATTAATTTACTTTTAGTTTACAATATTCTGTTCCATAAGTTTTTGAGTTTCAAATTTTCTCCCCCTCCCTCTCCTTCTCCTACCCCATGCAAGACAGGATGCAATCAAATATAGGTTCTACCTACACTCTAAATGTATTTTCATAATAGTCTAGTTGTAAAGAACAATTATAACCAATGAAATGAATCTTGAGAAAGAATAAACAAAACAGGAGAGAGAGAAGAGGAGAGGGGAGGAGAGGAGAGAAGGGGGTGGGGAGAGAGAGAGAGAGAGAGAGAGAGAGAGAGAGAGAGAGAGAGAGAGCACAAATAGTTGCTGTAATTTTCGTTCAGATTGTAATTCTTTCTCTGGATATGGATAGCTTTTTCCATAATGAGTCTTTTGGAGTTGTCTTAGAACCTTGCATTGCTGAGAAGTCTACCAAAGTTAATCATCACAGAAGTGTATATAATGTTCTCTGGGTTCTGCTCCCCTCACTCAGCATTAGCTCATATAAGTCTTTCCAGGTTTTTATCAAGTCTGTCTCCTCCTCATTTCTTACAGCACATATGACATCTTGTTTAGCCATTCTCCAGTTGATGGGTATCCCCTTGATTTCTGATTCTTTTCCATCACAAAAAGATAACTATAAATACTTTTGCACATATGGGTACTTTTCCCACTTATATGATGTCTTCAGGATACAGCCCTAGAAGTGATATTGCTGGGTCAAACAATATGTACATTTTTATACCCCTGTGAGTATACTTCCAAATTGCTCTCCAGAATGGTTGGATCAGTTCATAACTCCACAAACAATCCAATAGTGTTCCAATTTTCCCACAATTTCTTCAGCATTTATAATTTTCCTATTTTGTCATGTTAGCCAATCGAATAGGTGAGATGCGGTACCTAAGAGTTGTTTTGATTTGCATTTCTCTAATCAATAGTGATTTAGAGAATTTTTTTTTCATTTGACTATAAATATCTTTAATTTCTTTCTATGAAAACTGCCTGTTCATATCTTTTCACCCTTTATCAATTGGGGAATGACTTTTATTCCTATAAATTTGATTCAGTTCCCTGTATATTATAAAAATGAGGTCTTTATCAGAAACACGGGTTTAAAAAAAAAACTCTTCCCAAATTTTCTCCTTCAATCCTAATCCTGGTTGCATTGGTTTTGTTGGTCCAAAATAATTTTCAATTTAACAATCAAAATCCATTTTGCATTTTGTAATGCTCTCTATCTCTTGTTTGGTCATAAATTCTTCCCTTCTCCATAAATCTGACAGGAAAACTATTCCTTGCTCTCTCAGACTGCTTGTAGTATCAGCCTTTATATCTACATTGTGAAACTAATTTGACTTTATTTTTTATATGGTGTAAGATATCAATATATGCTCAGTTTCTGCCATACTATTTTTCAGTTTTCCCAGGAGGTTTTGTCAAATAGTGAGATCTTATTCCAGAAGATGGAATCTTTGGGTTTATAAAACAGTAGATTACTATAGTCAGTGACTAATGTGTCTTGTGTACCTAACCTATTCCATTGATCCACCAATCTATTTTTTAGCCAGTATCATATAGTTTTGATGACTGCTGCTTTATAACACAGTTTAGATCTGATATGGCTAGGCCTCCTTTCCTACCATTTCTTTTTATTAATTCCCTTGATGTTCTGAACCTTTTGTTCTTCCATATGAATTTTGTTATTATTTTTTCTAACTCTATAAAATAATTTTTGGTAGTTTAATTAGTATGGCAATAAATAAGTAAATTAATTTAGGTACAATTGTCATTTTTTGTATTAGCTGGACCCAACCATGAGAAACTGATGTTTATCCGGTTATTTAAGATCTAATTTTATTTGTGTGAAAAGTGTTTTGTAATTGTGTTCATACAGTTCCTGGGTTTGTTTTGGCAAATAGACTCCTAAATATTTGGTAATGTCTACAGTAACTTTAAATGCAAATTCTCTTTCTGTCTCTTACTATTGTACTTCATTAGAAATACATAGGAATGCTGAGGATTTATGTGGGTTTGTCTTATATCCTGCAACTTTCATAAAGTTATTTATTTCAAGTAGTTTTTTACTTGATTTTCTACAATTCTCTAAATGTATCATCATATCATCTGCAAAGAGTGATAACTTAGTTTCTTCTTTGCCTATTTTATTTTCATCAATTTCTTTTTCTTCTCTTATTGCTAAAGTTAACATTTCTAGCACCATATTGAATAACAATGGTGATGATGGACATTAGCGTTTCATCCCCGAAATTATTGGAAATGCATCTAACTCATTCTCATTAAATATAACGTGTGCTGATGGTTTTGGGTAGATGCTGGAAATGTGTCGTCTTAACGTTAAAACAATTGGAATATTTGTTGATATTCAACAATCTAATTTTATATAAAATAATGGGACAAAATACCTTATAAATTTGATGTTTTCAAAAGCCATTTGAAATTCAAATCAAACTACAGAGCTAACTTTGTTTTTTTGTTTGTTTGTTTTTAGTCCTCAGCTTAAAAACAGTAACATGATCTGTGGCTTAGAATATCATTGCTTGTGAAGAGATGGCTTACCATACATATGTTCACTTTACCCCTGAGTACTCCACACCCAAATTATTCACAGAACCCCTGGCCTCCTCACAGTGGAATTACAATACTCTTAGGAGACCCCTTCCTCTGATTGTTTGATTCCTCTCAGAACCTCCATTTTCAGGAAAGTTTTCAAGACAGCCATGTTTCCTTTCCAGGCTCCACTCCTGAGCTTGGACTTTCTCCTAACGGCTTCTTTAAGGATGTTTTCTTCCTGTCCCACACTTTTAAATTTCCTTTTACATATTGTCTTACCCTATTAAAATCCAAAGTCCTATAACCACAGTAATTTAATATTTGACAAATCCAAACAACTTAAATTTGGGGACAATAACTCCCTATTTGATAAACATTGCTGGGAAATCTGAAAAGCAGCTTGGCATAAACTAAGTATAGACCAACATCTCACATTGTGTATCAAGATCAGGTGAAAACTGAATACATGATTTAGACATTAATGGTGAAATCTTAAGCAAATTAGGGGAACATGGAATAGGATTCGTGACCAAACAAGAGATAGAGAGCATCATTAGATATAAAATGGGTAATTTTGATTATATCAAATTTTATAAAGTTTTTATTTCATAAACAAAACCAATTCAGCCAAGATTGGAAGGAAAGCAGGAAACTGGGATTTTTTATAACAAGTTTCTGCGATAAAAGCTTCATTTTTCCAATATATAGAACTAGATCAAATTTAAAATATTGGGGGCGGAGCCAAGATGGTGGCTGGGAAGCAGTGACTGGCGTGAGCTCCCCACCAAGTTCCTCCAAAAACCTATAAAACAATGGCTCTGAACCAATTTTAGAGCTGCAGAACCCACAAAGTGGCAGAGGGAAGCAGGGCTCCACCGCAGGACAGCCTGGATGGTCTCTGGGCAAGGTCTGTCCAACACAGAGCTCCCAGCCCCCAGCCGAGGGGAGCGGAGCTGATCACAGCGCGCACGTCGCGAACAGACCAGACGCGGACCTACCAGACCAGGAGACGAGCGGAAAGTGCCCTGGCATCCCGAAATACCGAGCCGTGGCATGTACCAGACCTCTCAACCCACAAAGAGCAAAGACAGCAGAGAAGGTTAGTGGGAAAAGCTGTGTGACT